>JASXSY010001843.1:0-146316 GCA_034509805.1 Sipha maydis | reverse complement strand
TTAAGCGCTAAAAATTAATTTTTTTAGTGCTATAACTTCCGAGCCCTGATTATAAGTTATACTTATCGAAAATAAGTATATATAGTTAATATGGTACCGCGAAAAAATAACCCCGGAAATTTTGACCTCGAAAAAAAAACCCCGAAAAAATAACCACGGAAAAAATAAACCCATAATATGAGTTTTTGCAAATTAATCTCAAATCAATACTAAATGTATAACATACCTATTACCTACGTACAATTGTTATGTTCCCATAAATAATATAAATTTTGGATTCAATGATAAATTATTGTATACCTACGATAAAAACGATTAAGAGCAAGGTCTATCTGTCATATCGATTAGATATACAATAACTAGTTACAGTGACGGATAAAAAGGTACATCTAACTTTATCTTAAATGTAATGTAATGTGGTAATTTATAAAGTTCGTCAATTTTGTGTGTGTTCATTTCTCTGTATTCGGTACTACAGTGTTCTTTTGTATATTATATAATTTGCTAAGCATTTGTTTTAATTTCTTTTTGAATAGTTATGGATAGTCTAGATATTTTCGAGAGCCAGAAGGGCAAAGAAAAGTTGGCATTTAAAAATTGTATGTATGTTGTACACAAAGAGTGTCTACATTTTATAAGGTGGAAATGCTGCAAAAAAATAGTCACAAATGTCCATGCATTTTAAAAACTTCCCTGGATAAAAAACATTTATTTTAATTTAAGAAAACGACTATACAATTCACACTGTATTACAAATTTATACTTTATTACCAAATTATTATATTATAGAAATTGACAAATTGTATTGTATTCCACATTTATAATGAGAGTTATTTTTTCGGGGTTTTTTTATTCGCGGTTATTTTTTCCGGGGTTATTTATTAGGCAAATCAGTTAATATATTAACTAGAAAATATCGGAGATCATTAAACTCAATTAAATCTAAAATATTGTGTCCTAAACCCAGTCAATTATTACAAAGACTATTAAGATAACATTCTTATACAATCTGACATCGTTATGAGGATTGAGTCAATATTTTATATCAAAACTGTTCAAAGCAGTTTAATAGTGGTTTAGTAGTTATACCTAGTGTTTTAAAATAAAAATAAAATTTTGTGACCATGGATAAAATACAAATTATTAAAACAAACAGAGTAGGTTTAAAAATTGTTTTTAAAGACTATATGTATACAAAACAAAACAATCTTGCCAATAACAAAATAAGATGGGAGTGTGTGGAAAAAAAAGAAAAATTGTAAAGGTAGTGTAACAACTGAACAAATGATTTTCAATGTATTAAATAATATTGAACACAAGAACCATCCACCGTCTACAGCACAAGTAGAAGTAACAAAAGTCATGTTGAATATGAATACTAAAGCCCAAGACAATTTTGATACTCCTTCAAGACTTTTCGCAGTAGAAACGTCCAATTTATCAAACGAAGCAAAGATTTTATTAACAGAAGAAAAGTCGGTTAAAAGATCATTAACAAGAATTCGTAATAAAAAGTATCCTTAGCTATGCCCTTTATCGGAATTAAAAATAAATGGTATTTGAACTACTACGGGAGGGCCCGAACCAAAACCGTTTTTATTATTTGATAATGAAAACAATACCAATCGAATAATTGTTCTTGCATCTCCAGAAGGAATGTTAGAGTTATCAAAATCGGTCAAATGGTATATGGATGGAACATTTTTTACTTGTCCTAAAGAATTTTATCAAGTATACATAATTCATGCATGTATTAAAAACACATCAGTTCCGTGTGTTTATGCTTTATTACAAAGAAAAACTAAAGATATCTACGTTGAACTTTTATCAAAACTTAGAAGTATGTTGTCTGAGTTAAAATTAAAAAAATATAAGTATTGACTTTGAACAATCCATGATTCAAGCTATTGAATTAGTATTTGTCGACATTAATATTCAATGTTGTCATTATCATCTTTCTCAAAGTATTTGGCGTAAAGTTCAAAACATAGGATTAGCTACAAAATATAAGGAAAACGAAAATGTCGTCAAATAGAGAATTCATCAAATAGTTGGCATGTTGAAAGGTTTAGCTTTATTGCCTCTGAAATATGTTAAGAAAGGTATGTAATATTATATATTATGTTATGTTATTTGTTATATTTATTGGTTAGGTATGTCTGTGCTGTATGATTTATCAAATGACCTCAATGATCCAGATATTGATGAACTATTAATGTACTTTGATAGAACATACGTCAATGGAACTTACAAGAAAACTACAACAAAATCAAATGGTTTGTCATTATGGCGGTCTTTACCAACATTTCCACCTTATTTATGGAATGTACATAATGCTACAAAGAAAAATACAGGTAGAACAAATAATTTAAGTGAAGGTTTCAATAATAAATTTAAAAGTTTGATAAGAACTCAGCATCCAAATATTTGGATGTTCATTGAAGTACTTCAGAGACCAAATTCACTAGCAAATATTAAATCATTAAATATTCAAACGGGTACAGTTTTTAGAAAAAAAAGAATAAATATGAAAAAAGACTAAAAAATATGTGTTTAGGAATAACAAATGAATTAGAAATAAAGAATTTTTTACAAACTGTATCATTTTTATCCAATTGTATCTATTAGTTATTCATTATATTTTGTACATTACAACCTTTTTTTATGTTATGTCGGATTTTTTGCCCAGTTGTATTGTACTATATTATATTACTTATTATTATTTATTATAAAATTATATTTTTACCTTACTTGTTTTAAATATTATTCAAAATAATTTAATAATATAATTATATTATAATTCAAAAATTTAAATTGTCTGTAAATAAGTCAAAATATGTCAAAATGCTTTGAAAACTTAACCATGTATAGAAAACGTCAATATAAACATTTGGTGAAAATTTCAAGTGTTTGTGATTTTTGTTTTTGAGTTAGAGCATTTTAAAAAAATGTATTTTGACAAAACGTGAATTTGCGTAAAATTTCCCATTTTTTCATAATTATAATCTAAAAATATGAACAAAAGCTAATAAGTATGTGTTTAAGATAATAGTTTTATATTCAAAAGTAAATAATTAAAAATAAAAAATAAAAAAATACGGGGGGAAAATGTCCGCATCCAAAAATTTTTCGAGGGAAAATGTCCTACTACGCCAAAAACAATCGGGGGGGGGGAAAATGTCCGGAAACCAGCTAGGTAGTAGTTAATTTATCAATCTACTAAAATTAAATGTAAGAATATAATTTTTTAGGCCATCTTATAAAAATAAATGCTAAAATACTTAAATGTATTATTTATATAAAGCTGGTTAACATTTTAGAATCTCCAAGGAATAGTTGTTATTGGTAAATAAAAAAATGTAAAAAATATGATAAATAAAAACCAATATTCTATTTATATAATATTTTTATTTTTTATTTTATCACAAGTGCACCAACAATAGTTACTGTTGAAATGTTAAGTATAAAAGCAAAAATTCTATAAAATACAACAATTGCAATATAATATGTTACCATTGATTATAAATACTAGTATTATATATACCAGTATATTTTAGTAGTATTTATAATCAATGATGTTACATTAAAAATAAACATTTCGATGTCTGCATCACTCAATTTAAAATGCTCTACAGTAATTACTATTCTGGCACACTGTATATACTAAAAATAAATAATTAATATATATATATATATTAGTCATTAATAATATATACTAGTTAATTTTATTATAAAATCATACAAAATAGTAGTAAAACTGAAAACTATACTTAATTAAATTTTCTTTGGTGGAAGATTGTCTATGCAATATATAATAGTGCTTAGCTTTAATAATTATAAGATAATTGCATTATCAACAGCATTACATAAAAATATATTGATCTGTGTAAAAAATTAATGCCAATTTTTTTTTTTTTTTTTTTAATATGAATGTGTGTTAAAATGTAAACTATTTTATAATTAAATTAAAAATGTATCACATCTGAATGAATAAAGCTGTTAACCAGTTGTGCTAAGTTTATTAAGCACCTAAGTTATTTATCTAGTTTCTCTACCAGCCAATTTATCAATATAATCCTGTAATGGAGCCAATTCTCTTCGATCAATTAGTACAAATTCCTGTTGAAAAAAAAATAGTTTAACAACTATGAATTATAAATTTAGGTATAATAATACTTACTTGTACGAAATATATGAAATGCTTAAAAGATGTATTGAGATGTGCTTCCTCACCTAATGAAACTATTGAGTCAAAATGTGTATGATATATATGTGCATAAACCCTGAATAACCGTTTAAGTATTGTCTTAGCAATCGATAGAAAATTTTTAGGAAAAGGAACACCGATTTTTGAGGGAAACAATGTTTCGTCGTCCAATTGATCCTGAACCCAAGTCATCAAATAATCAATGTATTTGGGAGCAGAACACTTGATAGGTTTCTTCACAGTAAGACCATCTGCCCAGTGATATTCATACTTGGGTCCCGCAGACATTATAGAACAACTTTCCTCAGTGCAAAACTCTGTTATTGTACCATATAACATGTTTATTTGGTTAAAAAAATCAACAGCTGGAACAAAATGAAATATAAATATTTAATACTTTAATATTTTAAATATGATTACATAATTACAATTTACAAAATGTATAAATACACAAATATAAATAAATAAATAATAGCAAATTTCTGTAAACCCTGTATCAAATAATTATTATTCAATGTTATTATAAAATAAATTCTAAAATATGTTCTAAATTATAGGTAACCTATGTACATTGATTAAATATTTAATCAATTCTATTTGGAATGAATGGATATATTTTTATTTAGTGGTGTCCTTATGTAATTTTAAGACTTATTTATTTTTTAAATATAATATATCAATATTAATAAAAATTATATATTATTTAGTCAAGCTATAGTATAATATCAAAACTAGTCAAGTATTTAAACATATTTAGTACTTTATTTGCTTTATAACCCTATATATATATTTTTCTTTATTGTTTTATATCAAAGAGTCAAATAATAACATTCAAATCTATTATTTACTTTTATTTAATACATTTCTGATAACTAAAAGGAAATTTATATTTTTAGTTTATAAAATGTATACTTCAACTATTTGTAATTAATTAAACATTAATATTATAATTCAGTTTGATGACTAAATATGTATACTGCCATATTACAAATATTCAGTTATTGTATGAAAATTAATACTATGAATTCATTATTTTACTTACTTTTTATGAAATAAGTATAAAGTGGTTGAAACTTAGTGGTTAACTTATAATAGACAATAATGCATCTTTAAAAAAATAAATATGCTATACTATATACTACTACTCTTTATAGTTTGAGATAGATTAATGATAATAATTATATATAATAATATTACATTAACAAATGTATAAAATAGTTAAAATTTTATAAAATAATGTAAAAACAAAAATGTGACTTAATTATTTTAATATCATACAATCTAAAAAAAATTAAAAATGTGAAAATGCTTTTGTTTTATGAAAGAAAAAAAAATATATTAATGAAAAACAAAAGATTCAAAATATGTATTGTAAGTATAAGTTTAGAATGAGATTAATATTTTTTCAAATACATACATAGAAAATAATTTATGTTAACGAGCATATATTTATAGCAATGCAAATTGTTCAATATAACACATATAAATTAGTTATATACAAACTAGTATACTAAGGACAGAATAATTACATATAAGAATTTATATTAATTAAATTTTGATATAAAATGTTTTAAACTTTAACATTTGATTTAGAAAAATAAAATATATAATAAACTAAAAATAAAACAAGATTTTTTAAATAATTATAATAAATTATAATACATTTTCAAATGTTGTGTTACGCAATGTTATAACAGGTAATAGATAAACAAATTAAAGTACCTATGTCAATTATGTATTAGTACTTACTGTTGACTGCAACCCATTCATTAAGATCTTCACCCTCGGGAAGAAGTACAGCCAATCTTAAATTGCCTGAACCAAGAGTTGCTGCAGCGTGTTTCATCAGATCGTATTGGTGTGTACCTTCTGGTATATTTTTCTTTGGTTTAAAAGTTTTTGATGATCTGCCTCCACTATAAATTAAAGTAAAATATATTATTTATACACACACGCATAGATACACATAGACACACATACTCACATACACACACACACAAACACACACACACATAAATATAAATTTATATAATTATATTTATACCTTTTTAACTCATATTTATAAATACACACACACACACACACACACACACACACACACATACATACTTACATACACATACACAAATTAAAAATGTATGAAAAATAAAAACTCATACAACACTCACAATAGGAAGCTCATTATGATTTTGCCTAGAACATAAACTAAACTCTGGACAACCAAATGTGTTGAATATTCTGTTACAATAGTGGGCACCCCACTAATAAAATATATTTCTAGTCACTAATTAGTAATTTCATAGGCCAAAATTAATTAATGTTGATGGCAAAACAATCAATTCATTGGTAATCTAAAATAATAAACAACAAATTCTATATCATGCATGAACTAGGTTGCTCATAATTTAGACAAGAATTTTTATTTATACTTAGAATTAATTGCATTGGTACAACAAAAAAAAAAGAACTAAAATAATTATTTTATGTGTTTATCAGTTGATCAGCTGTTTTCATACTAACATAAGTTGATAAGAAATAATTTTCTTTGATGTTAGGTTTAAACCATAGACATATAAGAATATATCATAGACATATAAAGATATATCTTTATATATGTCTATGGAATAATCTTTAATATCTGGTTCAAACCATTATTTTAAAAATATTTTTAGCAACATAATTATTCATAAAATATTTGACATTATAGACTTAGTTTATATATTTGAAGCATAAAATCATAGTTAATATTAAACAAATAAAAATATACCTATTTTTTTTTTTTTTATAAAACCTCATTATATTTTATAGTGTAGTAGAATGTATATATTATTATTTATCTATATATATATATATATATATATATATATATATATATATATATTTATAACTGTATAGTATTTTATTTTTACTATTAATTTTAATATTTCAATAAAAATAATAACGGATAAAGTATAACTTAGTCTCGGACTAAAGTCTAGGGACTTATTTAGTATGAAAGCGATTCATTTGCGTATCGTATATTTAGTTTTGTTTTTGTTTATTGAAGTATCAATAAAATAATTTAATTTATAATTATTAGTTAGAGATAAATTTCGAACATGTCTGTAAATTCTTGAAAAGACTAACATTATAGGCGTAATTAGACTTCATCCGCAGTGGCAGCCCAGGGGCGTATTCAGCTCTTCTTCCAGGGGGGGGGGGCGAAATTTGAACTCAAATCATAGGTTCTTATAAAAAATTTGTACATAAACGACAGTGTACATATTATAAATAAATTGGCGGATCAAAATTTTTCGATCGTTTCGCTTGCTTAAACTTCTAATTTTTACCCACTTTCATAGCCCATAACATTAATTATTGTAAATACATTCAACAATGTCCAGGGGGGGGGGCGATCGCCCCTATCCCACCCTTGTATACGCCCCTGTGGCAGCCTAACTAATGACCGGCGCCACCTTGATGAACTGAAAAATGCCCCATAACCACCTACTGATTATGGGGGGGGGGGTAGTCCTACCAATTTAATATTTATATATGATGATGGATAGTATTTAAATTAACTGATGCTTTGAATAAAAGTAAATTAAGTGTTTATTACTCTAGAAGCTCTGAAGCCCCCTCATCCCCCATAAATATGAATACGCCCCTGTGTCCAATGAAATTGATATAAGAATAATTCTTTGAAAAGGGATAGTAACCAAATGATCTACTGACTCATTTTTTCAAATTTAATAAAAAAGGCTCCGTGATAAAAAAATGTGTACCAAGTCCCGTAATTTTTCTGCTAGTACTGTTTCCAATTATTTTAAGTATGATCGGTAGTGATGTATATTTAAGGAGTTAGGAATAGACAATATTTAAAGTGCGTGCGTGCGTGACTTGTGATTGTGTGCATAGTAAATTAATATTAGCAAGTGTAAGTGTCCCGCACTACACGTATACACCATGTACTACCCGCTTCACTTCTTATCTGATATAGTATAATATAGAATAAATCATTGGAGTACCAACACTTCAGAAGTCAACAGACAAACAACAAGCGACAACTGTATGTAATACTTTAGAAGAATGAGGTTTATTGGATATTGTACAAGGCTTATGTTGTGACACTAAAATATATATACCTGCTCCTTCCAATACAGGCTGACTGAATCAAACATACAAGTATATTCTTAGTGAACAAAAATTGTCTTTATTTTTCTTGTAAACACCATTTTAAAATCTTTAACTATGTATAATTAATACCTGTATATAAAAAAATATAATTGAGACCATCATATTTAAACTTAAATAAATAAAAATACTTCATAGTAAATATAGTTTGAAGGATATTTACCATTAATTATAATATTTTAATCACACTATACATTTTGAGAATACGGTACTTTTTATATATATATAAGTCAATATATCTCAGTAAAAGATACTAAAATTTTTTTAGGATATACTTTATAGAAAGTTTTATTTTATTTAAAACTTATAATAAAAATAATTTCAATTAACTTAACGGTTTCAACAATATTTAAAAAAATATAAAAAATTCTCATAAATATTAGAAAATTGAACTAATTAAAATTTTAAGTACAACTCGACATAAGTTAAGGGAATCGGTGACGAACAGTTATTTTAGTCAAAACATTTTTGCAGCGAAGTTAAAAAATAACAAAATGTTGATGAGTAAATAAATGTGTAGAATAGATGGTGAACAATCATCAGGGCCGTCCCTAAGGTAGGGCGAGCGGGACTCCCGCCACGGGCCCCGCGCTCTAACCACAGTTGGACAGGATTTATTATATTAAGTTTAATTATATGACATGTTGTGTTATTCATTTATTTACTTATTTATATTGTAGTGTAAGGTACTATATTTGTTAAGTCTATTTGCGCACATTTGAGTTTCAATATGCAACTGATGCGCAATAGTGACATTTTCGACATTTAAGGTTCCGCAATTTTACTCTGCCCCGAGCCCCGCAAATCATCAGGATGGCCCTGACAATCATAATATAAAATGAAGAAAGGAGAACATTATGTGCGTACTTATTATTATTTTATACATAATGATTATTATTGTGTACTATTATACATTATTGTAGTTATTTGTCAATTAGCAGATAGGAAGTGAAGCGGGTAGTACATGGTGTAGACGTGTAGTGCAGGACACTTACACATGCTAATAATCATTTACTACGCATAAAATCACAAGTCACGCACGCACGCACTTTAAATATTGCCTATACCTACCTAAATCCTTAAATATAGACCACCACCCCGCCGATCTTTATGTAATTGACTCGACATTTTTTTGTAGATAATTTTTTTATGCATACACACGTTTTTAAGGGGTAAACTCAAAATATATTTAAATTTGATAATTAAGGAACACCCTAATATATATAAATTATATATAAATATATAATTATTACATAAATTATTATATATTATTATTTTTAATATCAGTGCAGTGGCGCCGGACACGTATGGAAAGTGGTATAAATATCCCAGAATTTTTTTAGAGATGGTGAGTGGGTGGATGAATGACTTAATGCATGCTAGATATACAATTGTTTTTATTGTATGATAACATATTCTATAATATTATGTAATTAATAGATAATAAATACTTGTAGTTCACAGGTATACTGAGTATACACAGTTAGCAATATTTGTTGTTTAATTATGATTTTTGATGAGTGGATATGGTACCCATAAGTAGGATTTATTCCAGTGATATAAAATAGGTTCGATGCCACTGTATCTGTGGGCCTATATTTACCAATGAGCAATTTTGTGAACAAATGACTTGAAATTTATAAATATTTTATTAGATACATTTGAAAATATATTTTTAAATACATGAATATTTTTATTTAATTTTAATAACTTCATAAGTATCTATTTTATTAATAGATTTTAATTAAAAATACAATTTTTTACAATTGTACATATTTTTATAATATGAAGTGCATATTTTGAGCATCAAAAATCCAATTTAGTTAGTATTATTAATTTGTAAAACATATGTTTTATAAGGAAATTTCAAGTTTTTACTAGAAAGTGATATAATTTTGAAAAAATAAGTTATATTTTTAATTATCAACTACTTTTAATTAATACTTTTATAGTATTAATACTTATTATTACTTTTAAATACTCATAATCAATACTTTTATATAAAATCGTAAATGCTATAAGAGTACTTCGATAAAAAATTCTTATATAAAAACTAAATAAACTGATTATATTGTATTTATGAACACTAATTACTACATTTATAAGTAGTATTAAATTGTTCAATAAATAAGAGATAGATAAACTTCAGAAGAGTATTAAAAAAACGGACAACTATTTATTAAACCTTTACAGTCTGCACTGTATCGTCATACTTCTTATTTCTTATTTCTTATCATATCTAAATAATAATAATTATTTTATATGCCTGAAGGCTGTTGACGAATTAAATTAATTTAGATATCATTCGTTCTAATGTAATGTTGTTATTTTGTAGTATAAATTAATGATTATGTCTTCTAAGGTGTGCGTTTTAAATAAATATTTTCATATATACATTGCATTTTTTTTTTATAATATGTAACTAATATATTAAAAAGTAATAAAAAAATCTTACTAATGTGATATCATATTTTTTAATTTTTTATGGTAAGTCATTATTTAATTTTATTAAATGAAATTATCTGTAGAAGTGACTATAGAACAACCTATTTTTGCTTTGTTTCATTATGAATAATTATTTTTTATCTATTTTTCTATTACCAATTGTGTCATCCCTTTTAAGTAATTATCGTTTATGTATTATTTTATAGAAAATTTTTTAATTAAAATTCTATATTGCTAATTTTATCTTAACATTATAGGTCATATGGTATAGGTACTTATTGAACAATAATATATAATTCATATTATTATTTGCATTTGTTAAATATGTATTTCAGTTATTGTTTCCATATATTTAGAATAGTTTTATACGTCATTAAATTAAAAATAACTTAAAATGTGTCTATTTGTATAAGAAAAAGTTAACTTGAAAATATATTTAACAGTATTGAAAAATGTGTTATAATTATTATTATAAAACACTAATAAATTAAAAAAATTACAGCAAGAAAACAAAAATTAGCATGTTCATTTATATAAAAATATCACTTATAAAATACACATTATAAATGTTATTATTAAAATACCTTTATTTGTTTATATTGTTATTTGTTTTACATTATGATTTCAAATTAATTTTGTCTTAGGTATTTGGAAACTTGTAAAAATAATGAATAACCATAATGACAATGGAGACATTAATTGGTACCATGGAAAAATATCTAGAGACACTGCTGAAATTATTCTGTTAGATCATGAAAGTAAAGAAGATGGTTTATTTTTGGTTCGAGAAAGTAATTCTGCTTCTGGAGACTATGTACTTTGTGTTTTACAAAACAATGAAGTAGTACACTATCAAATAAGGAGGCATGGCGAAGATGCATTTTTTTCTATAGACGAACAAAATATAATGCATGGTTTAGAAACTTTAATTGAACATTATTGTAAAATAAATGATCCAAGTTTAGGAGTACAACTGTCTCAGCCCATTGTCAAAGATCCTCCACCTCATGATACCAGAAGACATGGTCGTACCAATCTTTTACATAGGGCTATCACTCAAGCTAATTGCAAAGTTGTTACTGAATTATTGAAATGTGGGTATCGAAATTTGGAAGCTAAAAATCAAGAAGGACAAACTGCATTACATTTAGCTAGTCAAATGGGTCACGACCAAATTGTAGAGAAACTTATTTCATGTGGAGCTAATGTAAATTGTAGAGATACGGAAGGGTATACACCATTACATTTTGCTTGTCAGAATAATTTATTGAGTACTGTAAAAATCCTATTAACAATTGGTGGTGCTAATATTCAATTAAGAAATTCATCTACTGGATGGGTAGCATTACATGAAGCAGCCAGTCGAGGGCATGTAGAGATTGTTTCATTGTTATTGTCTATGAATGCTCCATCAAGGCCACGTACTTTTGATGATCTCTTACCCATAGACTTAGCACATTCCAATGGATTTACTGAAGTTGAGCGTCTGTTGAATGAATTTATTCCGCCTGTGCCATCTTCGAAAAAAGAACAATGGTATCATGGCAAACTTGACCGCCATGAAACTACAGCCTTATTAAAATCAAAAGATGTTGATGGTTGCTTTTTAGTTAGAATGAATAGACAAAATGGTTATATTTTATCCATGATGTGTGGTCATCAGTGTTATCACTTTCAGATACAAGATCGTGAAAAATATTATTTTATTGACAATGGTCCATACTTAGATTCGTTAGAACATTTGATACAACATTATACCCTTTTTCCTGATGGTTTACCCAACAAGTTGGAATTACCTGTTAATCCAGCAGTTATACCACCACTTCCTAAAGGATTTCCATTTACATTAAAAAAACCAAAGCAACAAACTGAGTTTCAAGATAATATCATGAGAGATAATTTGATTTTAGATGAAGTGATAGGCGAAGGAGAATTTGGTTCAGTTTACAAAGGTGTTTATCAAAATCGAGAAGGTTTTGAAGAGAAAGTAGCTATTAAAATGTTACGATATGATATGTCATCAACTAATAAATCAGAATTTTTACGGGAAGCTCATGTCATGATGCGTTTAAACCATGAATGTGTTATAAGACTCATTGGTATATGCGAAGGACCACCTTTGTTGATGGTACAAGAACTTGTAGCTCTGGGTTCTATGTTAACATATATTATTACACATCCTGAACTTGTGAGTCCAAATTATGAGTTAAAAATGTGGGCTGCTCAAATAGCATCAGGTATGTCCTACCTAGAACAAAAACGATTTGTGCATAGAGATTTAGCAGCCAGAAATATTCTTTTAGTAGATAGACACCAAGCAAAAATTAGTGATTTTGGTCTTTCACGTACATTGAATGTGGATAAAGATTATTATAGAGCATCACATGGTGGAAGATGGCCAATTAAATGGTATGCACCAGAATCATGTAACTATGGAACATTTTCAAGTGCTAGTGATGTATGGAGTTATGGTATTACACTATGGGAAATGTTCTCATATGGACAACAACCATATGAAAATATGAAAGGTGTAGAAGTTATTGGTATTTTAGAAAAAGGAGAAAGATTACAAAGAACGCCAAGGTGTCCAGTAGAAGTTTATAAAACAATGGAAATGTGTTGGGCTTATGAACCTAAGGAACGGCCAACTTTCAGTCAACTATCCAAAATATTTGCTTCTGATTCTGATTATGAAAATTTTAAAGATTTTATAAAAATGTAGTATTGACTTTCTCGAGAAAAAAAAAATTATGATGAAATCATATTCCTATTAGTAGTATTATATATATACACATTTTTTACATATTTTATTGAAAGACAATTAATTTGGCAAATTTAATTTTCAGAAATGAAATTCTAATATTGTTTTTCATTGACAAAGTTTATTCTATTAATATTTTATTAAATAAAAATGTTGTTTTACACAATACGAAGTATTAAAAAGATAAATGAAAAATAATGTAAATCAAAAAATATACATTTATTTATCATACAATTTTTTTTTTTTTAAATTTATAATTTATAGTTTGTTAAGTTTTACTATTTTTATAATATTTAAACTTGTTAAATGTTTTGATAATTCTGTAATATTTCATAAAAGAAATGTTTGAATAATTAAAAATATTAATTATAATTCTTGAGAATAATTTTAAATTTTTATCTTTCCATAAATTAAATATAGGAAAAATAAACACCAAGAGTGTTATATAAATGGTAACTCATAATTAAATGATTATATCAATTAAGAAAATATAATAAATTTTTTTAAATAGTGCCTATATTTAAAAATAAAAGTATTGTATTATGTGTAATTTAACAAATTAGAAATATTAACAAAAAACGTCTCATTAATGTTACTTTTTTTATAAGAACAATTTTGATCTTGGTTTTTTTTTTTTTAATATTGTTGTTTTAATATTGAATTTTTTAAAAAAAAATTATGTAGTTTTCTAATTCTTTAAATTTATAAATAATTCTTTATGTTCATAATAATTAAACAATTATAATAATTATAAAAAAAAATTTGTAAAAATAATAATTATTATAAATTATATATTATCCATCGAATTCCAATTATTTTTTTTGTAAAATTGCTTTTTTTTTTTTACAAATTTACATATTTTACTTGATGTAAGATTAACTATAATTAAGTTACCTGTATACTATTAAAATTTAAAAATTGTTCGCTCAATTCAAACAATTATTAGTTATGAAATAAATAGTTGCCATTCTAATTACATGTTATTTTGTTAAACTTTTTATTTTTTAAAACTAAATGGGAATAGTATTGAATTATATTATTTTGAAATAATCTTTTTATAATATGAAATATTTATTACTTGCTGTATGGTAAACATTAATTATATTATAAATATGTTATTTATTCAAAATTAATATAATTCATAATTTTGTTTACTATTCAAATGATCTATTTATTTTATTTTACTTTCAAGTTACTGATCAAAATGTGTAAGTGTTTTTTTAGATTTTAATTGAAACAAGGAATGTATTGCTTTAACTAAGATGAGTGTTATTTTTGTGTTAGTGTACACGGTTTTGACTAAAAGGATTGCTCCATTCATCACCTAACAAAAAATAAAATATAGAGTGCGAGTTCTAGTGGGAAATTTGTGGGAGTTATTTTATGAATTTCCCAACAGATTTTATAATAATTCCGAAAAACTGACGAAAATATACGTAATCGATGCATAGGCTCGTCTAAAGATTTTCATACGTTATCTCATAGAATTTTGCACGTGCATGGCGATCCCGAGTCTTGAAAATTTAGGTGAACTGCGCCTGAACCGCAAATTGTTGGAACACCATTTTTAATCGTTAGTACACGTTATTCATACCGATGTATTAAATATTTTCGTATTGTTTATGTATTTATTTAAAAGTACGATGATGAACCATAGTCGCCTTAAGAAAAATGATGCCAGGCCAAGGTCAGAATACCTACTTAAATATTTAATACAATGTGACTATATTACTATACACTATATATTACTATACGTCTATTAAGCTGGGTTTACATTGGTAGAGTATTTGGTAGAATACACTATTTTGCCTACTCACTCTTCTCTTCTAATTTTAGTAGATTAACTGTTTACACGAAGCTAGTATTTAGTAGAAGAGAGTGCAGTTGATGTGTAAACTCTCGCCGTCACGGTGAGGTTTGATCAACTTCAAAACATCAAATAAACAAATATGGATATCGCACGTCGTCGTCATTGTCGAAAATTATTAAAGAAATGCCTTCGAGTGGTTAAAACTGCGTTAGTAAACGATATTTTAGAATTCATTGATGAGAGTTATGAAGAAAAACGAATTTGGGTTCATTTTTAAAAATGATTAAAACCACTTTTATAATGAAATAAAATGATATAAATGATCACGTCAAATACAATACGATCAGAAATATAGAATAGTTATATTATATAAGGTTTAAAAACAATAAACACAAAAATGTATACAAAGTTTAAAAATAAATATGAATATATATGCGGGTTCGCGTATCAACAACATTTTACTTTACTATACCAAAACTAGACTGTTTACACCAGTAGAGTTGCAGTATAGTAAAAACGGTGGCGGGGGGTAAAAGCAAGTAGAGTGTACTTTACCACAGTGGTTAACTACTCTACTATACCGATTACTATCATTAGTACTCTACCTATACTATTCCTGAGTGTTCACATTATGCTAGAAACGGTAGAGTACTCACTCTACCGTCGTACTATACCAAATACTCTACCAATGTAAACCCGGCTTTATGCTGCTACATAATATGTATTTTATCTCGAGAAAATCGTAAACTTGATTGTTTCATGTATAATAAAACAACACATAGTGTTGTTAGATTACACAAAAGTAAGATTTTAAAACAAACTTTTATCTTTCAAATTTGTATCGAGTCGAGATCTTTTGTGATGTGATCGGATACTTAGCAAGACATGTACAACATTCGGTGAACAACTTGTAAGCATAAGTTTTTATAATATGTATTATTATATACATTCTATTCTAGTTATATGTTAATAAAAACCAGTGTCGGCTCGTAGGCTTTGAAAGTGGGAGGGCGATATAAACTTTCTTATTTATGGAAAGTATCGATCATCAGTATTATTATTAATTGTTATTTAATTAAATGTAATAGTACTCGTGTGGCGGGTGTGTATCCGAGTTTATGATTAACAATTTCGGAACGCCTGGTTGGCAGAATTTTTATTGGGGCACCTGTAGGTTTCTGCCATATTCCGGGGAGGGGGGATGGCGTTTTCTCTCCAGAGGCAGTTGTTTCCTGTCCAAGTAGAGAAACTGCCCGTGGACGGGTTCGAACTAGCGACGATACGTATCGTAACCGACGCCTTAGTCCACTCGGCTACTTTTTGCTTATTTTATACAAAAAACAGAAACAAGCAATCACAAACTTTAGAAATCATCCCTATTCATTCATCTAAACTACCCATAACAAAAACAATAACTTCTAAAAATAGTATTTATTTAACTAAATAATTTATTTCCAAAAACCATTTTGTATTCCCTGAAACAAATAGAAGATCATGTTAGTTGAAATGGTTCAATTCGTTTTAGTTGACTACGATATGTGAAAGAAAACATTTTGTTTTATGTTAACCGTGTGCTTAGGCCAGTCAACTAAAAAAACAAAAATAAAAATTTATGGGCAAGAATCGTTTATTGATACTGGTTTTTAAAATTGGAAAAAAGGCACTGAGCGGTTTTCTATACATAAAAAAAGCGAAAACCATAGAACATCAATAGAATATTTAAATTTTCGTAAAAACTCTCGTTTTAGTATATCTTTAGAAACAGTTTTTTAAATGAACAAAAAGAAGCTCGTACAGTATTTAAAATTGTTATAAGCTCTATTCGTTAATTAGCTCGTAGTTGTCAAGTTATTCGTGGTGGTATATGGGACTCTGGAAACTTAATTTATTTATTACAAGATCGTTCACTTGAAAATCCTGCACTAAAAATTTGGCTTGAAAAACAAAACAATTGGTTAAGTGGGGATATTCAAAATTAGTTATTTGAAACTATGGAGCATTTTGTTTTGCGGAAGATTAAAAATTCAGTTCTAAAAAGTCCATTTATGGTCATAATGGCTGATGGCGCTACAGATATTTCTTATATATAAACGAAATTATTGTGGGTATGTATAATCCTCCAAGTGGAAATGCCGAAGTATTATTTTCTTGCATCAATAATTTATTGACACGTATGTGTTTTAGTTCTGAAAATGTTAGAGGACTTTGTTTTGACGGAGCGGCAACTATGTCTGGTCATATAAAATTGATTGTTTGTTGAACGAATTAAATGAAAGATTCACTCAGTCTGGGTTAGACAAAGCAGTATCAATGGAAACTATTTTGATACGTACAATCAATAGAAAAAAATTGAACTAAGTGTAATAAAAAAACTTCTCAGTATTCATGTAACTGATTTTAAGGTATATCAATTAGCTGCTCAGTTAATAATGCTTCATAATACTTTAAATTCTGATAATCCCTTAGCAACAATAAAAGGTATCATTGAAATATTTAAAATATTATTTAAATGTTGCCAAAAACTTCACGTCAATTGATGAATCAAGTTGAACGACTTATTATACTGTTATACACAATACCTGCAGCATCACCAGAGAGGTCATTTAGTGTGCTCAGGTGTTTAAAAACCTATACACGTTCAACTCTGAGTCAAAAGCGTTTGACTCATTTGTTACTATTACCATTGATTTTATAATAGAATAGTCTATTATAAAATCAATGCTATTACACTTAAACCAAACTATTTTCTATGAGATTTCCTTGGATGATATACTAAAAGAGTTCATTAGCTGTACCAGTGGCGGCGTGAACATTGTTCGTTCATGAGATCAAAACAGTTTTAGGGACCACCAACCACAGACAATTTACGAGTACATTTATAATAATGTTAATATTATAATCGTAGTATCGTACGTCCGTCCGTACGTATAATGTGTACCAACACGGCATCGACCAACAACCACCCACCCACCCACCCACCCAAAAAGTCATGAGACCCGGGTCTCATAGAACCCTTGTCACGCCGCCACTGAGCTGTACAGCAGAGAGAAAAAATGTATTTGGCAAAATGTAAATTATTCATTAAAATATAAACTGTAAGGATCTAAACTTACCAAGGCGCCTGATTGTGGCATTCACTCGCCTTTGTTTAGGACATAGTTTACTCCCACACCATTCCTTCAAACTTTCCCTCAATTCTTCTCACTATGCACTCGACACCATGAGGATTAATGAGGATTAATATGTGATTTCAACCACCTGATTTTTAATTGTCCCTCCCTTCTACCAAGTAGACAACTCCTTTTTTCTTTTTTATCATCCTTCGGTTACATCACTCCCGACTCAAATCTCCTTCTTAATTCTCGTTCCACCCCCATTATTTCTTCCATAATTAATTTTATCCATTTTGCTGGCTTCCTTATTTAAACCCGTTGATGTTATTTTATTTATTAAATTTTTTTTCTCTGTCTTATCTCATTCATAATTATGTAACTTATTATATTTATAATAAAAGCAAAAAAAAAAAAAAAAAACATGTTTAATTTTTAAGCCATTTATTATAGATTAAATTGATTATCTACCTACGATAATGTAGGATAATGCGAGATGCGAGTGGACTCTAGCTAAATGATAATTTCGTGATTATGTCAATTATATCGATTGCTGTTCATCGTTCACAGTTTACATCGCCGTTGTTAAGTTAGGCATACGCATATAATACGCACTTTAAAATTGATTTTCATTTGTTTATACTTACTTTTTTATTTGACTACATTAATTAATATAAAATATAAAAGATTAATAATATGAGTAAACAGTCACAAATGACGAATTTTTACAAACGACCGCCAAACACATCGACTCCAACTAATCAAAATTCGAATAAACATAATTTGGATACTACCGACGAAAATAATGAACCACCACTCAAAAAGGTAAAAATATTAAAATATAATAATAGTTATATTGAATATGGTTTTACATCCCTTAATGAAAATGGAACTGATGTTCCTCAATGTGTTATTTGTAGTATGACATTGGCAAATGCATCACTAAAACCAAGTAAGCTCATTAGACATCTTGAAACAAACCATGTTTAGTATAAAAATAAAACAAGAGATTTATTTTTAAGAAAACTCGAAGAATTTAAAAAAAAAATGAAAAAATGATAAACACTTATACTGCTGAGGACAAAATCTTTCTAAATTATTTTTATTTGGCAGCCCTACACATAGCTAAGTCAAAAAAACCGTACTCAATTGGTGAAAAATTGTTAAAACCATGTATGATTGATATTTGTACAGAATTATTTAGTAATGATCACGTGACTAAAATAAAAAAAATACCGATGTCTAATGATACAATAAGGAGAAGAATAAATATTATGTCTAATGATATTGAAAATCATCTTATTGAAAAAATTAAAAAATCGATATTTTACGCAATACAACTTGATGAATCTACTGATATAAATAATCAATCTGTATTATTAATGTATGTAAGATACGCAGATAGCGATTTAAATGATAAACAAGAAGAATTTTTTGCAGCTTAAATTTGAAAACGTACTGTACTTCTGAAGAAATTTTCAATACCATTTCATTTTATTTACAAAAAATTAATTTACAATTTTCTAACTGTATCGGTATCTGTACTGCAGCTATGACAGGGAAATTTAATGGTCTTACCGCTCGTATTCAACAAATTGCTCATAAAAATATTATATCAACTCACTGTTTTATTCATCGTGAGCAATTGGCTGCTAAAGATATGAACGAAAATCTATTTGATATTCTAAATATATCTATAAAAGTTATAAATTTTATTCGGGCTAGTGCCGTAAACACTCGCATTATCAAAGTGATGTGTGAAGAAATGGGTTCAGGTTTTAAAATACAAAAAAAATAAAATACAATTAATACAAATAAGTACCTACATATATACAGCACAAGCCCGGATAAGGGGGGGCAGGGGGGGCCAAGTCCCCGGGACCCACGTGTGTAAAGCAGTGGCGTAATTAGGAATTTGTCTTAGGGGGGATAAACATTTTTTTCCACACAAAATACTTATATTTTCAAGTACAATATCTGGGAAAACTATTTCATCAAAAATTCTTAAACTAATATTTATGTACACAAAATGTATTAATAAATGTGCTTTAAAATTCTACACAATTTAGTACCTATACAATATTATAAAAATTTCTTCAAAATGTAAATTTTGAATTTATTAGAATTAAAATTTACTTTTAAATTAAATAATAATTTTTAAAATATTAAATTTATTTTGTTTGTAATAATTATAATGTACATAATAACATAATAATACATGTTTACGTTTATAAAAGAATTTCTAATTTTCTGGGCTGTTTAGCCAACTTAACACACAATGTCAACGTTCCATCCCAACAAAAATAACTACATAAAATGATAACTGTTTCGGCGTATTAGCTGCAGTCGCCAGTCGTTGTTTCTTATTATCAGTATTTTCCATGCGCATACCTTTTTATAGACTTCTTGATATTAATTATATTTAATTTATTTAGTCGTGATGTCAGCACGATAAAACATATAATTCCACAAGCTTCAAATTAACATATAAATATAAACATTACATAGGCTCTGGGGGGATATATTCCCCTCATCCCCCCTTAATTACGCCCCTGGTGTAAAGGGCCCATAGTCTTCTCGGCTTAAAATTATATCGAGTGATAATTTTCACTTTTTATAGTATCTACCTACAAGAATATTTTTACTTTTAATTTTTTTCTTGTTTGAACTAACATGTGATGGGGCCCGTCCATAGACCTATAAACTAGTTATATAGTATTTATAATCAATGGTAAGACCACAAAAATATTTTTCCGAGGTAAAAAAAATAAAACGATATTTTGAATTAAAATTAATAATGTAGCTACTGTTAGCAAGACTAAGAATTATGACAGGGGGCTAAAATTCATGTCGGGAGGGATAAGCCCCCCCCCCTAGTTACGTCTATGGTAGTAGGTTTTTTTCATTTAGTAAGTATTGTTTTTTTTTTTTTTTAATAATTCTTGCAAAGTATCATTATAATACATATCTATTTATGTATTGTTTAATTAACTAATAATAATTTAAGTAAAATCATTATAATATTTGTCTGATCTAAAATAAATATATATATATATATATATATCAAGTACCTACTTACCAAATTGATTAAGTTCTTTACTAATTTCTTTCCACCTGAGATTCTTCCAGAATGCATTGCTGTATCATTCATCACTTAAATCATAAAGACCTAGGTATAAGTGCACCAATTCAATGAGTTTTTCAGAATCCATTGTTAGAATGTTATAGTTAAAACATTTTAAATAAATAAAAATAATTTAATATAATAATAATTAATTTAATGGCAGACAGCTTTTTCGAAATTTGTATGAATTACATATGAATGAAAAACATGGACACTGCCCGGTTTGCCATTCACACATGTAACGACGTGACCGGACCAGCGACAACCAGTCCAGAAACCCGGGAAGCGAATTGTTTTAGAAAATATTATTTCAACCAGGATTGGGCACAGATGCCCGGGCCGGATAAATGTGAAGTATCAAATATAAAATCAATGAGATAATATTTTCTTAAAACTCGGACGTCCTCCGGCCTGGACCAGTGGGAAACGACCTTTAGGGGTCGCCACAGGTTTGTGGTAACATGTTTAATGGTGTCATAAGAAGATGAACCAATGATATTCCTAAATCCTTTTGCAGAGAAGGCTAGCAAATTTCGAACATATACTCACATTTTTATTTTATTCGAAAATATAAATAATAAAAAACAAATATTTGAAGAAAAAAAGGTCATGAGTTATTGACCAATTCGCCTCCTCCAAGAGAGCTTCTGAGGTTAGCTCGGAATGTTTAGACCTTAATAAGGACAGGATGCAAAATGTATGTCATTAGTAGGGCACGGATTAGTATGTAAATAAATATTTTTACAGAGACTTGATAAATTAATTTAGGCAAATGATAAATTCGTTTCAAGGGATTTCCAATGAAATGAACTATATTATATTTTACATATTTTTACATATTTTGCCATAAGTACATGTTTTTATATATTTCTCAATAATTCCATTTTTCTTACATATTTCGACAATTTGTTCATTTACGATTTATTATTTATTAATACAGACTTGTCCATGTTTCCAAAAGTACAAAATAATACCAATTTTTAAACTAAATCTAATCTACTATCGATCTATGTTTGATATTTATGACCTCATAAAGATAACGATTTATTAAAACGTGTTTGCGTTTGAAGTACTGACAGTTGACAGTGAGTCAGTACACCTATATTAACAAACGGGCCGTGTTTTAATTTTGTGGGTTTAATCTATGTATTAAACAATGTCTTAATTTACGTGTAACCGATAATGCCGAAAGTACGATCATCTATAACTTCAGTCAAGTTGAGAGATCTCTCAGTCGATATAAATCAATTTTATGACATAATCGGCGATCTTTCGAATTCGAAAATTTAAAAATGCATGTGATTATTAATTGTAATCAAGATAATTAGATAGTTAGATAAATATTTTTTTTTTTTTTTGATATACATATTATAAATTTTTTAGCACATATTTATGTACATATTTTTGTTGTATAAATACATACTTTGGTTAAATAAATACATATAAATCCGAGCCCTAGTCATTAGTGTACTCCACTATTTTTTTCCAAGTCTAGCATTCTTTTTCACTTAAATAACATTTTTAATGTTAATTATGATATTAACTCATATAAAATGGCTAGCTAATTTAAATACAATTATTAAAATAAAACAATAATAAAACTAATTAAAAATAAAATGTATCAATTTACAATTACTTACACTCAATTTAATTTTTATAAAATTCAAATTTAAATTCGATAAAATTTATTTTGATTTTTAAATAACTAATTATTGTGTTTACGTATCAAATAATATGCTGTTGTGGTATCTAAACACCCTTTCATTTTCAATTTTAGTATTATATAAACTTTATTTAACAGTTCCATAGAAGTAATATTTAATTTAATTATAATTTTTATTCATCAATTAATTTTTTTTTTTTTTAAAAAATCTTTGATTAATGTGCTGAACTTGGTAATTCTGTAATGCTTCACATAGTTAATTATCCTTGTAACCAGTTAATTTGCTCATTTCCAGTATTTCTATATTAAATATTCAATTTTATTTCTTATTTTTAATTACGTACTTGTTAAGTCTTTAAATTTTAAAGTTTAAAAAAAAAAATCATAGCTGTAAATCATAAATAATCAACAATATTATATTTCATTATCTTAATATGATCATTTTTGTACACTAATCAACAGTAATAAAATAAACTAAAAATCATAAATATTTCTATTAAAATTAATAAATTTCTTCAATTTTACTAAAAATAAATGTAAAAAAAAATTAATATGCAATTACTAATAGATTTGTTACACATGAATACAGCTATTGAATTACTAATAAATCATATTCTAGTATACATTTAAACATGTACATTATAACAAAACACTGTACAAAAGAAAAACAACTATTTTAAGTCTTGGTATTTAAAAGGCAGTCTTTATGTGAAAAAAATTTTACTACATCCTTTTATTTTAATTTGTTTCATCTAAATACCATTACTTATTATGAATCACATTTTTCATAAAATAAAATATAGGCAACTGATTGTAGAACTTGCTGTAGTGTAACTTCTTCAATGTGTGCATCAGAAGTAAAGTACCATCTACAAAAGTAAAATAAAATATAAAATTAATACAAACAATTTAATTTAATTTAAATTATTTGCCAAGCAAATAATGTATTGGATAAAATATTATTTATTTTCTACGGATAATATTACTTGAATTTAATCTAAGTTATAATCAAGAGAAATACACCAAAAGTTGTGTAGAAGCTAAACAATCAATCAAATGTATCTCTTAAATATTTATTCATATCAAACTTTAAAAATATTCCATAATAAATTATAGTACCTAATGAACATTATATTAAGCATCTGGTATCAATTCAAAAAATAATATATCTGAAGAAATTAAATTTTAAAATACATAATTCATGGATAGTATAATTTTTTAAAGAAGATACAAATTTTTATGATATCATATCTCCTAGCATACACAAGTATTTAAGTGATATATTTACATCATACAGCTACCAGAAAAAAAAGTATAAAATATAACTAATTTATCAATTAAATGTATAGCTGACATTTGATCCAAACATGTTTTAAATAATAAATAAAACAATATAAAATATTAAAACACTTAAGATTTTAATTTAGAATTTAAACTTGTTATTTTGTAAAAGTTTTTAAATATAATTTTCCCATATAAAAAAATAAAAATAAAATGAAATGCAACTTATTTGTTAATATATAAAATGTAAACGTAATGTGATAAACTTATATTAATACAATTTACAATTTATGTATAAATGTATAAATTTACAATAAATGCTTAATATTTACTTTAATATATTTGTAATTATTCAAAATATTATAAATGCTATGATAACTATTAATAATACTCATACATTTCTACTTAGTAATTAAAAAGAAATTTGTATAAACAATAGTAAAATAAATTATAATAATTTAATTTTTTTATCGAGATAATTATTGAAATCTAATTTTGAAATATTCAGTTTTTCTAGTAGACCCATTTGCCTCAGCATTATATTGAACATTTAGTAATGCATTACTTTATAACAACTTATTACAAGTGATGGGATGAACCAAACCGAACTGAACCCTTGATGTTTGATTCGGTTCAAAATTCAAACCTAACTATCAAGCATCTGATACTGTTCGAAAATCAAATTTGTAAATATTTATCAAACCAGACTGATTGGCCACAATAGTTGAGACCAAATATTGAATTTGAAAAACAATTTTTTAAGGTATTTTTAACATTTTAGTGTTATTAATAATGAATAGGTATTAAGGTCCTCGTACCAGTATTGATTTATATTTTTATTGTATTTATTTAACGGGCAAAATCTAATTTGGGAAATCAATACAATTATTTTGCTTCAACCACTGCTTTGCTAATAAAAACATGTTTACATTCTATATTTCTATGTATTGTGAATTTCTAGTTATACTGATTGCACAGCCATAAACATTTATACATTCGGTTGACCTACACTTTAGCAACTACTACGGTTTTTAACAGTTTCTTTGTTAACTTACTTAAAAAAAAAATATAAGTTCGATTTCAAAATGTTGTAAGGTTTGGCTCAGGTTCAAAAAAATATTTTAAAGTTTGGTTCGATTTCAAAAATCTGTGTTCGACCCATTATTACTTATTATAAATATAATATGTAACACTAATAAATTTTAATAATATTAGAGAGTATTTATTATAAATGATTTTATTAAAAACTGATACAATTTATTATAGTCTAAGGCAAATCTTAGCAGTTTTTTATGATAGTAAAAATGATTTTTGATTATTCAATTTTATATTATATCAACCATAGAAAATTATTAATAAAAAGAAACAGTTTATAAGTATTAGATTAAAAATTAGAATAACGAAAAATATGTTTAAGAGTAGTCATCAAATAAAGTAACTATATTGTCAATATTTAAAGAGTAAATATTGAAAAGAAAATAATTTAGGTCTTAATAACACATGTTAAACATTGTTAAAAATTTGAAGTAATCTACCAATTTACTTTGAAAAAGGCCATGCAAAATATTGAAATACCTTGTATCACTGCACCTGTGTCTAGAATGATCTGAGATGATGCCTCTTCTGTAAGTACTAAAATGACCTGCATTATGTTCACCAACATGGACAACAACAGCTTTTAATCTGAATGTATACTTATTTCCTCTTAATCTAAACAAAGTAAAAATATATATATACATATATACTTATTAATATTGTTTGATAGATTGAAATAAAAATATTAAATGTAATTTTTAACAGTAAAATGTATTTATTTGTTAAACAAATAAATATAAACAATAATAAAAAAAGAACCGGATGGGCCTCGCTCTGCTGTACACTTGGGGGTGAAGTGCGACTCTTCATAGGTCATTATAATGGATTTGTTAAATTTGAATTCAATGATAGGTATCATTGTATACGAAAAACGATTCTGAACGGAGATGATATGTTTGTCTAGAATATAATACAATGTTATTTATAAATATTGTAATAAGTATATTTTATTTTTAAACGAAAAATTTAGAAAAATCGAAAATTTAAATTGTCTATAAATAAGTCTAAATACGTCAAAATACTTTGAAAACAAAACCATGTATAGAGAACGTCAATATAAAGATTTGGTGAAAATTTCAAGTTGTTACGGTTTTTCGTTTTTGAGTTAGAGCATTTTAAAAAAACCCAATATCTTTGTCAGTCTAGAATATTATACATTATATTATATTTTACATGTAATTTTATGTCAATATTCGCTGTTCAAACACTTATAAAAAAAAATTGTGCCTATGGATTTTTAAGAATTTTTGAATGACAATGAGAACTACTTCTGTGGAATCTTATATTAAATTTTCAAGTATTTTGTAGGAGCCAATTTTTTTTTATCATCGATTATAAAAATAAAATGTAAAAAAATCGAATATTTTAAATGCTTATAAGTGGCTTAAAAATCAATATTATATTTTGAAAAAAATATGACATAAAGGAAATACCAATCTTAACAGCTGGTAGAAATTTAAAAAATCTGCGATTTATACTTTTTGAATTATAACAAATATTAAAAATCGTTTGAGAATAAATCGCTATTTTATGCAATTTCGTAAATAATTAAATTTCAAACAGTCATAAAATTTTTTCCTCTAATTCCGGTAGAAATTTTTTTAAAGATTTTTGAAGAGTAGCTTATAGATAACCTAGTGTTAAAATTTTGAACCTTAAGTATGATCAGAAAAAAATTTATGAATTTTTATCTACAAAATACTTGAAAATTTAATAGAAGATTCCACAGAAGTAGTTCTTATTGTCATTCAAAAATTATTAAAATCCATAGGCACAAATTTTTTTTATAAGCGTTTGAACAGCGAATATTGACATAAAATTACATGTAAAATATAATATAATGTATAATATTCTAGACTGACAAATGATATCGGTTTTTTTAAAATGCTCTAACTCAAAAACGAAAAACCGTAACAACTTGAAATTATCACCAAATCTTTATATTGACGTTTTCTATACATGGTTGAGTTTTCAATGTATTTTGACATATTTTGACTTATTTATAGACAATTTAAATTTTCGATTTTTCTAAATTTTTCGTTTAAAAATAAAATATACTTATTACAATATTTATAAATAACATTGTATTATATTCTAGACAAACATATCATCTCCGTTCAGAATCGTTTTTCGTATACAATGATACCTATCATTGAATTCAAATTTAACAAATCCATTATAATGACCTATCCTATGAAGAGTCGCACTTCACCCCCAAGTGTACAGCAGAGCGAGGCCCATCCGGTTCTTTTTTTTTAAATTATTTTTAATTACTAAAATAAGTAGTGTTTAAGTATGCAATTTACAAAATAACTTTTTAAATAATTGTATAGGGTTTATTTTTTTTTAAATTTTAATGAGTCAAATATTTTATTTAATAAGGTACAATATAAATCACAGAAATATCTTTATTTTATAGCCTTACCTTTTAACTGATTCAGTTGGATAATCTTCTTTAGATTGTCTGAGTTTACTTAATTGGTCATAAACACTAGTATATTTATCCATATGCAGATATTCGGGAAAGTTAACAAAATCTTTTCTTTTTAATGGCCTATCTTTTAAATATTGAGTTCTTACTAAGTGAAGACATAAACAGGAAGGCAACTAAAAGTTAAAAAAAAATTCTGATTATTTGTTTATAATTGATTCAAATAGTTTAACATTATTAAATACCTTTCCAAATTTGACACTTTTTGTGCAAGAATTGCCATCAGAAACAATATTATTTTTATCACAGTTTGTACATGGTAGATTTTCGAGTTTTTCTTTTTTTATATACTGTTCTAAAATATCTGTTAATTTTATATTCAGTTGAGGGTATTCAGGTAAATTCAATGATATAACATAAAACTTTTCATAATTAATTGAAGACTGAAATAAATGTTATTTAATTAATAAGGTAGTAAATAATTATTATAAATTGTATATTTAAATAAGAGCATTTACTAAAAAAAATATTTTTTCAGTTTTAAAAGCAAATATATTATAAATATAAAGAAAACATAAATTAATACCATAACAAGAGAAACAAGAATTATTAATAAAAATTATTTAAAATTTTGTGTATTGTAATAAATTGTTGACATATGGTTCTACAAATCATCTTCAATTCATATACTTAGAATGTATAACAATTTATTCTATTATTACCTTTATCACACTATAGATTGGTTAGTATGGTAATGTTTTAATAACAATTTTACATTAATAAATCAAATAGTGATACCATTACTGAATAAATAAAATTATAATTAATTTGCTTAATATACATTTGTATTATATTTTTACTTATAGCAAATAATAATTTATTATTGGTATATATGTTAGTCAAGGTGAACAAATTAGTCATTGTAATACAATACCCAGACATAATATATAATGACTAAGATATTTGGGCAAAATAAACAATACATATTTAATTCCTATATAGACTAGTCATTGTATACAATCTTAAAACTGGAAAATATTTTTTCTGTATCCTCATTTAAATACCATAAAATTGTGGGGGCCCCTGGGCTGCAGCCCACTCAGCCCTCCCCTAAATCCGGCACTATTTAGAGTGCCAGCCATTGTATACAATGTCTGGTTTAAGTGAATAATTAATTATCTACATGGCTTGAATAACTCGGACATTATAAACTTTGTCCGGTCAGTGTTTACAATTTTCATTTATCTACTTGGACAATAACATATACATTTAAAAATTAACATTATTGTTATACCAATAAATTCTTTATGATATTAAAGAAAAATAAACTGGCACTTTTTTCATAAGCGTAGGGAATGTGGCACCCCCATTGTCCAGCATTAGCTGCTGCAATAGCCACCCTCTGACCCAGGGGCATAGCCAAGGGGAGGGGGGGGGGGTTATCAGGTCACAACCCCCCCCATGAGTTTTTGAAAACCCCTAAAAAAATGGCAAAAATATTTTTCGAGATTGAAAAACTTTAAACTTGATACTGAAATTTTCTTTTAGTTTTTGATCAAAAAAATCCATCTTTAAAACAACTAAACTTACCATAAAATACTTCGTTAATTAAAGTTTTGATTATATTCTATATAATCTGTATTAGTATAACTATATACGTTAAATTGGTTTTCAAACAATGTTTTTGTTATTCTCCCAAGTCACAATTATCAGTACGAAAGTACCTAATATCTATATTTGGATTGCATTTTCGTCTATTTCTAGCGAAATTAAAATTTTTACCATGAGGTCGAGATATCACGGTCTACAACAACGATTGTGCATATTTATTATAGCTACTATACTCTATTCAAAATAAGAATTCCCACTTTAGCGCCAAATATTCACCGAGAAATATCAGTTACTCCAGAAGAAGTTCTAAATCAAGTAACTAAGACAAAAAAGAAATTATACTTTGTTATTTAATTTTTAATTAATTTTATATTATAAACTAGTACCTTACTATACACAATAAAAATATGCTTTAGTAACTAAGTCTGTATTTTTAAATGATTTTTCCAGATATAATTTTCCCTACTTGAGTTTTCTTAAAAGGTGAAAAAAAAATTAAGTAAAAAAATAGACTGAAACATTATAAAACTAATTATAAATACTCTATACTTTAATTAGTAAAAAGATATATTATAAATTATAAATCTTTATAATAGTAAATATAGTACACATAATGTCTTAAGTTATTTGTATTTTATACATTTGTGTAAAATTGTCTGCTACATGGAGTAATGCTAACCTTTTAGAGATTTATATAAATATAGGTAAGTTTACCAACAAATTTTGGTAACCCCCCCCCATGAGAAAATCCTGGCTACGCCCCTGCTCTGACCTTAGTTGGCTGGAGTCTGGTCCTCAGGTAGGGGGTTTAGTGTAGGGCTGACACCCTACATAGTTAAAATTCTTATGGGTACACATGTCGTATGCTATCTACATTATTTAAGTTATATACATATTTTCAATATCTAACCAACTATGAAACCATTGTATTCGTAAATATATTTTTGTGTTGATTTTAGTTTTATGAAAATGAGTAATTTAGGTGACTTATACGGAAAAATTATTTTTAATAATGAATCTTGTGATACATTTTTAAAAGAACGTGGGTTATTGCCGAATTCAAATGTACGTACTAAATTAAATGCTACGGGTGAAGTGTATGATAGTGACACGAAAAAAACATTAAAAAATAGTAGAAAACGAGATGCAACTGGTAAATTAGTTAACCTAACCAAATACATGCGATGCAAAACAAAAGGTTGTCAAAAATGGCAATCAATACGTTCCCAAAATCCATTTTTTACCTACGTGGATAAAAATAGAAAAAATAAAAGTGGTTTGAGTTTATGTGAAATTATTGAACTTCTTTAGTGCTGGACAAATAAATTGAAAGTTGCACAAATCGAAAAAATAACTGGCAGAGGTCATCATACAGTTTCGGATTCGTTCAATCTATGTCAAGACGACAGACTGGCAGCATAGTTTAAAAAACGTGAAAAAATGGATGGAAAAGGATTAATAGTACAAATAGACGAATCTATTTTTCAAGGGAAACGTAAGTACAATAGAGGAAGACTACTTTGCCTTGGAGAACATAAACCTGTTGATAATGAAGATACTGATGGTAATCCTACAGATACTTCAGAGGATAATTCTAACGAAGAAAATCATAACTATGATACTAATCGAAATTATAGCATCCGAGTTTAAGGACCTTGGGTGTTTGGCATGTGCTATTTGCGTGAAGATGGAATTTTGGAACTCCTTTTATTTTTTTTTCTATAGTCAATAAGAGGGACGAGACACATTATTACCAATAATAATTCAAGAAATAGAACCAGGATCAAAAGTTCATTCAGATGAGTGGAGAACATACAGCACTTTACAAAATCACGGTTTTGTTCAAACTGTTAACCATAGTAAGAACTTCATAGATCCGCATACAGGTGCTCAAACTCATTGCCGGATTTACGTATAAGCTACACAAGCTATAGCTTAGGTCCCCAAAAAATTGTCCAAGTTAGAATATGTTATATTCTAAATATATATATATTCTAAAGATGGTGCACAACTATCTTATAAATTAGTGCAAAATTGATATTAGTAAGTGTTGAGGCCAGTCATATGATAATGCTGCCAATATGTCAGGAAAATACAAGAGTATGCAAGTACTAATATTGAAGATTAATAAGTATGCTATGTATATTCCATGTGCTAGTCATTCCTTGAATCTTTTTGGTAGAGCAGCAATTGACTGTTGTTTAGATGCAGTAAACTTTTTTGGAATTGTTCAAGAAATATATCATTTATTTTCATCATTTACCCATAGATGGGCAGTACTGCTTTCATTCTTCAAAGACTAGATGGGAAGCACATTCAATAGCCACAAATGTAATACTCGAAAGTTATGATGGAATAATTTCAGCATTGCATCAGCTGCATATTGATACGACACAGAAAGGCGAAACAAGAAATCAAGCCATAAATATTTTGAATAAAATGGAGGAGTTTGAATTTACCGTAATGCTATGACCCCCAAATTAGTCTAGATGTATGTAAGAAATTGTATGCATCACTTTTAGATTTTAAGATTCCAGAAATATGTTCGATCATATTGAAAAAAAAAGCAAAGGAAAAATTGCTGGTTTGATTATAAAAAAAGTAGATACACAGATAGAAAAAGGCATATCAATGATGATGAAAATGATGCTTTAGGGAATCTTGAACCAAGAGACAAATTCAGAATCAAAACATTTATACCTGTGATGGACGCATTAGAGTCAAATCTGGAAAGGAGGGTTTTAGTATACAACGATGCTTCAAAAAAGTTTTCATTCTTAACAAAATTAGAAGCAACAGAAGAAAAGTTACTACTTTATGCCAAACATATCCTGAAGATGTGGACATAAATCTTGTAGAAGAAATAAAGCATATTCATCAATATGTTAAACATAGTCAAACCTATGGTTCAGCAGAACATGATGGTCTGACACATTAGGATCTATATAAGATAATATTTAATGATCGTGTCCAATCAGCATTCTCTAATGCAGAAGTTATATTAAGGTTGTTTCTTAGCATGATGATTACAAATTGCTCTGGAGAAAGATCTTTTTCTCAACTAAAAAGAATAAAAAATGAATTTAGAACAACAATGACTCAAGATAATATATGTTCCCTCAGTCTCATGTGCATAGAAAGTGACAAACTATGCAGTTTCTCATTTGATGATATCATCAGTGACTTTGCTCTAGAAAAAGCAAGAAAGAAAGTATTTTAGTTAAATATAATTCTGAGATTAAATAATAATTTATGTAAATTGTTCCTTTCAAAAAATTGTTGTTTCGTTTTACCTAAGTTTATATTTTGAAGTTTGTTATAAATAAAAATAATATTAAGTTAATGATTTATTATTTCAATTATCTATATACTTCTTAACTGTATTTTAATTTATTCTTCTAGATATCCGAAAATTATATTTGACAATGACATATAATCATAGGTAAAATTAAAAATAAAATTTTTTAGAGGGTCAGAAGTCCTAAAATATTTATTTGTTTGATTTAGCCCTTATAATGGTATAACCTTTACAATGTATAGAAAATCTAGGAGGGCTTTAAGTGATGTTTTTCTGTAGGGGAGCTCCACTTTTTCGCGTAGATAGCATAAGATACATGTATTAATTTTTTGTAGATAGCATCCAACACGTGTACTTTCTTATGTTATGACATCATAAATAGCGAAGTCTTGAATAATAGATCACGGATTAAAAACTGGAAAACAGAAATAGAACAATAAATTAAAGATAGCAACCTGGAATGTAATAAGCCTTTTAGAACTGTTACATGCCAAAATTTAGCTGACGTATTGAACACAGGAGGTACGATGGCCAGACATTGAGGAAATTGATGTAGGCAAGTACGTAATATACTACTCTGGATCACAGAGCTTTCACCAGTCTGGAAGTGGTTTCGCGGTGTATAGAAAATTAGTGCCACATGTCATAGTTTAGGCCGATTTCAGATAGATTTTCGTTACTTATGCTAGACAGGAAGCCAATAAACATATATAGTAAACGCACACGCCCCAACGAAAGTTAGCAACCAAAATAAAAAAATTATGACTTTTATGATGAATTGACGAAAATATACGAGGGAATGCGGAAATATTCAATAAAAATAGTGATAAGCAATATGAATGCAAAATTTGGTAGAAAATCACAAATTATCCCTATCTCCACAATTGGAAAAGAAAGTCTGCACGAACACTACAACAACAATGGGTTGAAACTAGTTTCGTTTGCAACATCCACTGGTATGAAAATAAGCAGTACTACTTTTCCTCATAAGGACATACATAAAGCAACATAGAGATCACTGGATGATAGAACGAGAAACCAAATTGACTATGTGTTAATCGAACATAGATTTAGGAGTAGTATAATAGATGTCAGAAGATATAGAGGTGCCGACTGCGAAACACACCACTTCCTGGTCGTTGCAAAATTTAAAATAAAGGTAAAAAGCTCGGAAAAAATTAATAGAGAAGAAATTTAGGATAAATATTGAAATTTTAAAAGACCTAAAAGCAAAAAAAAAAAAATCAAATAGGAATTGACAAAACCATCGAAGAATTTGTTGAAAAAAATGAAGTTAGACTGGGAAGCAATCCAGAAGACGATCATAAAAATAGCAGAATTAAATATAGGTGTAATAAGAAGGTCAAGAAATGTTTGGTATAACAGTCAATACCAAAAAGCTATTGAACAAAGGAAAAAAGCAAGAGAGAATCATTTAAGATGGAGAACAAATTATAGTTAAAAGATTTTCATATCCGAATGCAAAACATACAAGAAAATCTTACTAGAAAAAAGAAAATTCTTGAACAATATACTCCAAACTGTAGAAGAAAACCGAAGTCAAAATTAAATAAGAAATTTTTTCTGTACAATAAAACATTACAAACAATTTAACCCTATATGCCAGTAGTTCTCAACTGGGGTGACATGTCACCTTAGGATGACATGGACCTAGCTTAGGGGTGACGCAGAATTTTAACAGGAAAAGAAAAAAAAAATTAACATACAATACAGACAAAACGTGTGGTAATTGTTCATAAATTTTAAAAAGGCGTATGACAGTGAACACAGAGAAAGGGAATTGGAAAAAGCTGCGGAAAAAGTCGGTCTAACAATAAACACAAATAAGACCAAACTAATCGAACTAATAGTGACATAGACCCACAGCAAGAGGAACGTCTAGCTTTTGAAAAATATAGGAATTCAAATATCTAGGAGCAACTTTGAGCATAAAGAATGATTGAACTAAAGAAATAAATATTCAAATAAACAAAGCGGAAAAAACCTTCTACGCATTACTGAAATTTCTCAAACTCAAAAACGCTCTCGAGAAGATCCAAACGAGATTGTATGTGTCAATTATAAGATCCACATTGACCTACGGATGAGAAGCCTGGATTACAACGGTGACAACGAAAAGAAGGTTAAGAACTTTCGAGAACAAGATTTGGCGAAAAGTATGCGGCCATGTTTGACGCGATGTGGGATGTTGGCGAAAAAGATTCAATAAAGAACTGCAGGAAATTAAGAATCTGGCTCCAATACCTAACTTCATCAAATGCCAAAAGATCCAATGGATAGGACATATCCTAAGAAGAGAAGTAAACGACCCTGTACTGGTTGCTTTCAAGTAGAAACCTACAGAAAAACGACTAAGGGGACGTCACAGGAAGAGATGGATTGATGGAGTGACGGAAGACCTAAAGACAATAGGCATAGAAGATTGGCATGAAGTTGCTCAAGACAAAGAAAAGTGGCGGAATATTGTAGTGACGGCTAAAACTCTTAAAGAATAGAATGGCCAGAAGAAGAAGACACTTTTTTCATAATACTTTTTAATTAATAAAGAACACAATTATATTTAAACCTGAACTTAATAACAATTTTATTCATTAACCTAATTTAATAGATTAAAAAAAAAAAAAACTGTCATATAATAGTATTTTAGAAAATAATTTTACTAGCCTCATAATATTTAAATAATAAATCTAACCTGTTAAAAATATAAATACATACCTTGTAATGACATAATGAACATTCAATATTATTCGATAAATAACCAAGAAAAGGTACTGGTTTAATATTTTGATTTTTATCCAATGATTTTCTATCACTTCGAAACATTATATTTCTATAACAGTATTTGTAACTAACTTGTTATAAATAAATAAGAAAATAAAAATGTAATGATTACCCAGAAATATTAAGAACATCATTAGGTATTATATTTTCTTTTGATTTAAATTGGTTGTTTACATCTATGTTGATATTATTTTTAATTTGAATCAAATGTTGATTATTTTCTTTTTCTACTAAATTTTCATTTGTTTCCTCTAAACAATCAGCTAACTGAAACCAGTTATAATAAGAATTAAAAAACTTTTTCAAATTATACCTCAAACTTATCTTACACTACAACTTGTCTTGTAAGCTTCATCTTCAATCACGGATAATAAATGAATAAATAGTTCATGAACATCAGCCTGAAGATGTGGTTTAAAATGAAAACCAACTTTTTCTAATGTATTTACTAATTCTATAGGAGATAGAATACCATCATCATTGTACTTTGCTCCTGTTAAAACTACACATCAAGAAAAATATCAATACTACTGTATAGTACATTTATAAGCAAACATTTTTGAACAATTTTAATAAGTTTGTGACTTATAAAGAATCTACAATGCCAAAAAATCTTAAAGAGCCAGAAGAAGAAGAAGAAGAATTAAATATTTTAAACACCTTAATAACATATTATATGATTGTAGAAGGTTATTATAAATTTTTTTTTATGAATTTATGATTAATTTAGTATCTTATATTACTTATTACGTACAACATACATTTTAAATGATTAAAATGTGTAACTATTCCAAAATTATAAAATTAGGACTTTTCATGATCCTGGAAAGTTATTAAGTTACTTTATTAACCAAAATAATATTTAAAATTAGATCACAATGTTTCATCTTGGACTCCTGCTTAAATTTCTTATTTAAGAAGATATTAGATATTAGTATGTTGATAAGCATAAATTTCAATATAAATAAATATTTAATGTAATACACTTTAATTCATTAAAATAATGGTTAAGAAAAACACAATTCAGTTATATTTTGTAAAATAATAAATAATTTAAAAATATATTTTGTAAGAGTATAGTCTAATTCTTATACAATCTGAGATATACATACCTTAACATACCTAAGATCATTAAGCTATGGTTATCGAACAGAAACAGATAAGATAAACTAAAGTCTAGTTATTAATACTTTCATATTCTTATATACACTTTTACTATTATCGAATTATAAATACATATTGGAATTGTTGTCAAAATTTATGGAATATGTAAAAATATGTAAAATTAAATATTTCTTAATTTATTGTAAATCATGTGAAACGAATTTATCATTTACAATAGTTTTATTGTATATATATTAATTTATCATGTTTTAAAAAAAATATGTATTTACATACAAATCCCAGCTCTAGTAATGAGTATACAAATCATAACAGGTACCTAATCCATAACGGGTACCCGAAATTTTGTAATTTGGGTAATACCCGTAAAACCCGGTTACCCAGATACCCGGGTATAAGTCATTACAAAAATCTGAATTTCAAATATAACTCTAAATTTGCATAAATCTAACTAGGTATTTTAAAAACTTACATTTGAGGGTTTTATTTAAAGTAAATGATACAGTTGAAGATTTTGATTGTTGATCAAGCCACTGAATAAACATAGGACAAGATGCAAGTGATTGCAATAATGTATTTAAATAGCAAGTACTTCCTAAATTTTGTAATCCACAAAAACCACCTGTAAGAAAAATAATTTGGTAGATGAGTTTGTAGAATTTATAAAATAATTTTAAATATTAATGGTTTAAATATTTTTTATTCATTTTTCCTAAAAAATCTCTTAACTTAAATTGAATTTATTACTTTTTGTCATTAATTAAATAATTATGTTGATTTCCTTTTATCCAAACATAACTCAATATTTCAATTCAGGAAGATATAAATTTGTTATTAATGAATGTGTCAGTCTAAATAGTAATCTATCTGTTTTATTTAATAGTTACAAATTATTTATAAACAACTAAATTCGTACTTTTAACCTTAACTATCAAACAATTGAACAGATTATAAAATGTTTAGATTTATGTTGATTAACTAACGTTTTTTTGTAGATTTTGGTCTATCTGAGGGACCAAATAATATATAAGCAACTAAAGCTAAACCAGCTCCAGTTACACCAATGAAAGCCAATTGGTTTCCATTGATTTTAAACATTGTTACACTCATAAATTCATAATAATGTTAAATTCACTAACAAAGTTTTAAAGTACTTAAATATTAAAATTAAATACTCGCAAATTAATGTTAAATAACATAAAATTAAAAACCAACTAATGAAATGAACTTTGCAATCACATGATTCATTAAATCACATATTACCATTCATTTTATCATCCTACATTTTATCACTTTAAGATGTGATAAGAAAAACAATGTTCTATTTTATTCCACTTTATTAACTGTGTAATAAATTAATGAATTAAAATATTTTAAGGTAGGTACTTAGGTTATTTAGTTAGTTAGTTCACTTTGAAAAATTGTAATACATTTTTATTTTGTTTTAGATTTTATTAGTTATTAATCGAATTACTGCCAACTCAATATTATTAAAATATAACTTTCTGAAAAATCATTATAATGCTACACTGGCTATTAAAATAATTAATGATGGGCATAATCAGTTATCAGTTGAAATTTAGTTTATTTCATGATCTATACTTATAAAATCCAAATACCACTCACTCACTGATCGCTGTATTATTTATTTATTTATTTTTTTTATCTCCATTGCCATTTATCTCCATACACGATGCCTATACTGCCGTGCTAAGCGAAAACAGGATGACTCCATTTTTCGTAAAAATGAGATTTTTGTTCCTATAGGTAAAATTAGTGGTTTTACACCGATTTTTGATGTAAAAATAGCGTATTTCCTATTAAAACCCATCTTAAAATAAAATTTTCGCTTAGTTAGTCCGATATTGATTTTATGATAAGTCCAATTTCTCCTTAAAAAATTCAATAAAGTTAAAATAAAAAGTGTTCAACCAATACTAGATGTAAAATTAGATATATCTGCATAAGGTTTGACCAATTTTTTGAATAAATACTCTTTCTAGGCTTGATTTACTGTTGAAAACGTTATTTGGTATTTCTCAATAATTATGTTAATTGGAGTTATCCTGTTTTCGCTTATCGCGGCAGTATACTCAGTACACATTAATTTCATTTTCACGCCGCGGCGCGCTGTACTAACAGTAGTTCGAACACGCGTAACGTATCTGGTTTCCGGACATTTTCCCCCCGACTGTTTTTGGCGTAATAGACATTTACCCCCGAAAAATTTTTGGATGCGGACATTTTCCCCCGTATTTTTTTATTTTTTATTTTTAATTATTTACTTTTGAATATAAAATTATTATCTTTAACACATACAGTGGCGGCTATCAAACAAAAAAAAGGTGTATCAAAATTTGAATTTAGTTACCCACCCACCAACCCTGGTACCTATACAATTTAGTGCCTAACCAATAATTTACATTATTCTACCCACCTATTAATAGAAGAAAAAATAGTTTAAGATTTATTTTCATTTAATTTAGCAATTTGTACAATATTAATTTATTTAAAAATATTTTTGTCTTTATCTTTTTCTAGATAAACGTAAAAATTATAATCTTAAAAATTATTTGATTATATTTCTGTTTACAAAAATAGATTTTTATTGAAAATTCCGCAGGCTATTATATCAATTATCAGCAAGCCACTGTCAGACAAGTGACGTCGTCGTGTACCTATTTATACTTATCTATAGAGTCGCCAAGACTATAGAATAGATTTTATAATATAATAATAATAATATGTTTGTATGCTGTGGTCGTATACTTGTATAGTTGTATCTATACTATTGTTCTGTGATAATACGTATACCAAGCCGATATAATTTCACTATACTTAAATTGTTTCATGTTGGGCACTTATTACTTAGGTACCTACTGCCTTAATAGTTAATACTTACATTATTAATACAGCATATTAAGGTAGCCATCGGTTGGTTTATTAAATTATTAATATATTTTTCTTATTCAGTTAGGAATACCCGCCATGGCCTATGACCACCCACCCAATTATAAGGTGTATCGACGGATACACCTTGAGCATAGGATAGCCGCCACTGAACACATACTTATTAGCTTTTGTTCATATTTTTAGATTATAATTACGAAAAAACGGGAAATTTTACGCAAATTCGTTCCCCCCAAATGCCCAAATTATCTTATATTTTATGTCATCATAGATATTCATATTTCTTGAGTTACAGTTACAGTTAGGTACATTGACCGCTTCGCCAATAAAAAACAGCATTTTAGACTGTTTAGACTTTGTTTTATAAAATGTACTATAAAATATAAATTTGTAAGAAATTGTGTATATGTTGTAAATTATATGGAACTTTTGCCCCCTGTACAACTAAGCCCTGGATCCGCCACTGTGTCCTACTACGCCAAAAACAGTCGGAGGGAAAATGTCTGCCATTCAACGTATCTATGTATTTAATTATAAAAATAATTTAAAAACTGTTGACTAAACATAACAAATTATTAAATTCAACAATATTACCCATAATATTCTAAAATAATATTATACATATGAAAATACAAAAATACACATGTGGGTACACATTCAAATATTATATAATTCATACTTAAAAAGACATTGCTTCCACAGCATTTTACATCTAAAAGGAGTTTTTCCGAGCAACGCCGGGTAATTCAGCTAGTATATATATATATGAACTATAACCGTGGTGTAACAGGTTCGTTTTTAGAGGGGGAGGGGTAATGGGGATATTTGATCCGATCAGCCAAATATTGATCTATTTAGGGGAGTGACCGGGCAGGGCGTATATCGATTCCGCCGATTTTATATCGATTCCGCCGGCTACCGTTTATATCTACATATCGATTCCGCTGGCTACTGTTTATCCCTCCCTTGTAATTTGTAAATGTATTTTTTAAATTACAGTCCTATATAATATACTTTATAATATACCTATATATAAAATGATAATAATTGTATAATAATTCAAAACTAAAATGTGAATATTTTATAAAATATATTTTATATAAAACAGTCTAAATTATAATATTATATTAATTTCACGCTCTGAAATATACTCGATATTTCTTACTACATCTTGATACTTGATTTCTCTCCCTCACACAGTCCATATCTGTATTGGAGGTCCATGCGCAAAAGGCGTCATCGTCGTTCATATGGATTTTCAAAGACTACAAAGTTTGGTCGTCTCGCCTCTTTGTTGCTGTTCGTTTTTGAATATCTTGTTTTTCAATAAATGTTTATTGTCATTGTCCCGGGAGATATAGCCAACGGTATACCTTTTGTTCGCAGGACACCCGTCCCGTGAATGTGCGTGATACACACAACTACCACGTAACGGGGTACGGACTGAGACTAATTTTCGTTTATTATCTTATTCGTGCCTTGCCTGCGTGCCATCGACATAACTATTATAAAATCGTCCTAATATAACGTTACAAATTTTTCGGATTTTATAGGTTTATGAAGAATCCAGATTTATGTTAAATCACTTCCCTCTTCAGATACTAATATTTTTACCAATTATAAAAATAAAAATATATTAGGTAGTTAAAAATATGTATGTTAAATAAGTTACAAAAAAAAAAATCTTTTTTTCTAATCTATTTAAATAAAAAATATTAAAAAATTGCTACATATATTATTGCATTGATATAAAATAAAATTTAAATGTTGCAAAAAATAATTAAAATTTTATAAATATCACAAGTATAATGAATTTACTATAATTACATCCACGGAAATATAATAATTATTGAATTAATAATACATTAATAGTTCTATACTTGTATATTAATAATTTATATTTCTTTTTTTAATAGTTAGTGTATACTAGCTGATCCCGTACACCAGGGTTACCACCTTTCAGTGTCAAAAATACGGGACACGTATTTTTTTTTTCACAATATTAAGTTTGATTTATTAATATACCAATAAAATAAAATAATGTTAATTTGTATACCTCTTTAAAATTCAAAATAATAATATAATTTATGGCTCTTTATTTTATTATATATTCAAATTATACTGATAATACCTATACAAACTAAATACTATTGTTACATTAACAGACAAGATAACATTTTTAATTAAGGAACAAATTATAATAATTGTGTTAAAAATTACAAATAATAGAATAATATGAAAAATTAGTTAAAAGAATTATACTTAAAGTATTTTAAGCAGTTTTAAACGAATATTTTTGGTTACTTGATACTGCTTTAAGTAAGTCTTCATCTAGCTTTATTTTTTCAATAAAATCTGAACAGTTTTCTTCAAAGTTCAGACTTATTTGAAGTTCTGATTTGATAAGTTCTACTTTGCACCGGTTCCTTTCTTTTGACCACTTTTGATTCATAATAGAAAAAACTCTTTCAACATAAGCATTTGATGGTGGAATACTTAACACATATGAAACTAAAAGAAATATATTTTTAAAATTTTCTTTTGTACCACTTGAAAATATTTTTGTCCACTTTGAGTACACATTTTGCTCTATACTATAAACATTATTTAAAATAGGTTTTATTATGCAATACTCATTAAAAAGGCCATCTAAGGAAATATTTTCTAGTTGTAATGTCTTAACAACTTTAACTAAATCGTTGTAGGAAATTTCATTGTTTAATTGTAAGCATTCAATCACTTTAAAAATGTTGTCTTCTGAGAAGTTAAACCACTTAGATAAACATGTATTAATATTTATATAAAATTGCCCAAAGATTTTCTTATACTTTTCATATTTGTTTGCTTTTAAATGTTGATTGCATGAAATAAAATGTGCTCCAAAAAAATGTTGCTCCAATCTTTCTGTGAGATTAGTTTTTAAATAATCCATAATTCCATACAATTCTGTAGCAGAAGTGTCCATATTCTGTAACCGTTTACTAGTTTGCTGAAAAATTTGAACCACATTTGCACAAAAAGTTAAATATATATAGGTTTTAGTATAAAGATAATTGTCTTGCTCTGTATCAGTATCTGCATTTATCGATAGTAATTTTTGAAGAACTTTGGGACATTCATCTCCTATTGATATAAAATATGATATTAAGGCTGGATAAAATTTTAATATTTTGTCAATTGCTGGGCCAAGAGATAACCACCTAGTTGGTACATGTTTTACCAGTTCTTCCAAATCAACTTGAGCAAAATCAAAAAAACTTTTTAAATTTTCTCTTCTTGAAGCAGATGAAGAGAAATGACTATATATTTTTAATACAACTGTCTCTACATCAAAGTCTAATTTTTGTAAACCATGTTTAAATGCATTGTTAACAATGTGAGCCAAACAACCAGATTTAATTAATTTATTGTTTTCATTATGTAAAAGTGTATATGCAGATTTATGTTTTCCAAAATTAGCATTGGTGTTATCAGCACTAAATGCTAAAACAGACGATATAGATAATTTATGTTTACTTTATGTTGAAGTTATTAATTTACATATAGCCTCTGCAGTTTCAGACGGTTCTTCAAAAAAATCTAATAGTTTTGTTTGACGTCCATCAGTAAATGAAAAATATTGTACACATATTGGATACATTTTACGATTGCCTTTATTGGATGTGTCAGTTGCAACAGAAAAATAAACTTTATCATTAATGTAATCATGAAGATCTGATACTACAATTGATTCTGCTTTGGGTCCCAAAACATTAGTCGTGATACTTTCGGCTTTTGTCCGACCACAGGCTAATTTTTTAGCAATTTCAGAATCGGGGTATAATTTTGGCATTAGTTTCAAAGAACAATCCAATGAATTTTATGATAAATTATGTTTTACATTATGATAAACTTCAACTAATTCAGCCAGAGCAATTTTTTGAGTTTCTACAGTATGAGGCTTGATGAAAAATTTACTTAAAATTTGAGATGAAGTGACAGACTTACTGTTGATTTTGTGTAGATTGCTTTTTTCGTGTTGTTTGACATCAGATAAGCCACCATGAGAAACAGAAAAGTCTTTATTACATACTGTGCAACGAGAAAAAGATTCTAGATGACTTTTAGCAAGCCAACTATAATCTGCCTTCCAAACTTCCCTAAATTTACATGACCTTTTTTCAGGTTTGGACATTTTTAATTATTCAATTTACGTGTAACAACGTTTTATTTTTGTCGAGATATCGAATACGCGACAAAAAACAAGTATGGCACGATTACGATTTACGGTCCACGCGCGACCGGTGGAACGAACAGACCGAAAAGCGAAAACCGATCTGTAAAATGTAGGGTTATTACTTATTAGTTACTACGAATTAGAACCTATTAGTTTATTACTGGAAAAAAAAACATAACAAATTATCTAGCCACCGCCTATCGCTAAACGCACATCTATAACTTGTATATACATATACAATATTGTACAATTATATTAAACTTAATACTAAAATCTAATAATAGAAACGGATAAACCACAGTATGTATTATACTATATAGTTAATATATTAAACTTAATACTAAAATCTAATAATAGAAACGGATAAACCACAGTATGTATTATACTATATAGTTAATCTGTTAATACATACAACTGAACATAATTTGCTGCATATAAGAGACAAATATTTTATAAATAAATTAAATCAATGTTGATTTGGTGAAAATATACCTATAGATTTTAAATATCATGATATATTTTGTGTATAATTTTAAGAAATACTCAAATACGGGACAAATTGCGTCCCGACACTCATTAAGCCAGGACGCGGGACAAATCAAACAAAAACCGGACTGTCCCGTGAAATACGGGACGGGTGGCAACCCTGCCGTACACTTCGTTGCTCGTTAAATATACCAACTCTATATGACTCTAACTTTGTTCAATTCGTTATTTAATATTCGGTGGATGATGTTCTAGATTTATCTTAAGTTTTCTCTCCGGAATAAAAATTCTGATTCACAGCAGTATATTATCAGGTAGGCAATCTACCTGCGGTAGATCGCGGACCTAGTGCTGTTTGTACGTACCTTAGTGTATGATTTAAATCTAATAAAGTATCAAAGTTATACCAAGTTTGACATAATACGGTGGATTAATATAATCAATTAATACATAATCCTAACCTAACCTTAACGTACTAAAATCCGTAGTATAGAATTGTTTTGTTGACCATTTGCATTAGTATTACGAACTATTTCTGTTGCTCCGAACAATGTCATTTGAAAACATGAATTGAATGTTCTAATTGACTTCAGGAACACGTTAGAATCTGGATCTGTACCGATAAGTAAACCGTTCAATGGTTCAGGTGGTGTTTCAATTTCAGGTAGTTGCATCTTTCCTGACGTTCAACACATCCAGACTGGCTCATTTTTGAATTTGAGAGCATAGCAATGCGAGTATTCCTTGTCCATAGCACAAATTACTACTTTTGAATGAGCATAATATTCAATATCGGGCTCATACTGGAATGCTAGACGCAGGCAGTGCCGTAACGAACTACTCGAGGCCCGTGTGCAAATCAAAATCTTGAGGCCTGTTATCGTTAAACATTTTTGAGCAATTGAACTTTTGAGGCCCCATAATATAGAATGAAGCCCGGGGCCTGTGTGCAATATACACTCGGCACACCTGGTTTTTGCGGCTTTGGACGCAGGAATGAATCAGATATAAATGTTCGATGTACCTGTTGGCGTTGTTGGTCATTTGTTCTACGTGAGTCAACTACGAATCATTTGCACTATCGGATTGGCATTGCTCGTCTTTTCTTTGAGCTCTTCTATTACTCATGTTTGTAGCTGCATTTGTTCTACGACAAAAATTAGCATTCTAGCGTCTTCTTGGCATTTTTAATGACACAAACAAAAAGAAAATATTCAAAGTACTTATTTATGTTTTTTTTTTAGTTACCTTGCAACGTCGAGTAATTCATTATATTAACCACTAATAAATAAATATTATTCTCAAATCTTATAACCCCCATAGCAACCATTTCTAAACAAAACAAAAATGTCTATCGTAAATCTCAAAATTCCTGTTTAAGCACCTCCCGGGGGTGGAGTTAGGTCCATATATAAACCCTATAAACCAAATTACCTATTTCTTACCTACATTTCTTACATATTAAATTTATTATATATATAAAAATGAATCCCTATTTCCCTTGGTCACGGTATTACGCATGAACGGCTGGACTGATTTCGCTAATTATTTTTTAGTTGTGCTCGTAATTATCAAGACAAGGTTCTTATGTAAGAAAAAATTAAGCAAGTTGCACGGAAAATTAAAAATTAATATAACTGTGTAAAAAATCGTATACCTATATAGACAATGTACGGCACGGCGGCCCGCGGGTTTCCAGCTACCTGCAACCTGACCTTTTATTTTTGTGTGTTTTATCGGCGTGTATAAATATATATATATATATATATATGTGTATTCCCTTGGTTACGAGCATAGATAATAAACAGGGCTCGGAAGTTATAGCACTAAAAAAATTAATTTCTAGCGCTTAAATATGCACATAAAAATATTAATATAAGCGCTATAAATAGCACTAAAAATTGGAAAATATGCAAAATAAAATTTTCAACAATTTTTTTAAACATAAAATTTAAGGTACATTTAATTTATAGATTTTTAATGTATTTCATAGAATATGGTGGTAGATATGTAAGAACTATAGGTACTTTTTGAGAGTAGGTACAACCAGTGGCGGCGTGAACGTGGTTAATTTGACGCAGCTGCGTCACGAAAAAAATGGGTGGGTGGATGGGTGGGTTGGTGTGTGTTGAAAGTTGACTTTGTAGGCGAAAAGTTAGGAACTTATTTTAACATCATCGAATAAGTATAAAATACATTTATAATAATCAATAGTGAATACGACAATAGATTCTAAAGATGCTATAAAGCTGCAGCTTCATCGGGCTAATTTAGATATTAATATTACATTTAGTTCCAGTTTACGCGTTTATTAGATCGCAGATTTGTTCATGTTATGTTGGTTTATGAAGCGTTTTTGTTTAGATTTAGACGCTAGCGATAACAATTTTATTGCCCACCGTTCCTTGTATAATGTATTTACAAATTACAACCAAGTTGGGATATCCCGTGTTTATTTTTGTCGCGTCGTCCACCCGTCCGACGACGAATCTGTGCACGTATGTCCACCATAGTACATAGTCATTGGTGTGGTATGATATTGTTATTAAATTATCATTGAAAATTGAATATAAATAGTACGCTAATAGCCTAATGCAGTTGAAGTTGCGCGTTATTCGGTAATCGGTTTGACGAAACATTTTGTTTTTAATTCTCTTCTAAAGCATTTGTGCTCTTCAGTGACTTGATCAACGTATGCGTATGCGTATATGTTTTGATTTAATTACTTTATATTAATAATTTAATTAACTATCATAATTTATTTAATTAATTAAATATTATAGTTTACTAAACATTCACTACACAATGAACTCTGAAATTTGTGAATGTGGGAAAAAACGTGACAAATTGAATAAAACAAATTGGACAAGACACGTTAATTCGTGTACAAATAAAAAAAGAAAAATAATGTCAAATAATAGTAATATTGCCAAGTTTTTTAAAACTACCACAAGTGTTAAAAGTAGGTTTAAATTATTTTATATAATTTGTAATATTTTTAATAGGTAGGTACATATTTTAAGATTTGATGCAGGTACAAATATTATAAACCCATTTTTTGATTTTAGGTTTACAATTAAGTATCATTTTTTTAATTTACTTTGATGTTAAATTGAGTTATTTTTATTTTAAGACCAAAATCCAACATGCCTTCTAAACGAAGCACTGAATTCTCAACTGTTACCTGAAAACAATTCGAGTACATGTATATCTGATTATACTAAAAATACAGGTATCTATTTTTGTTAATATTATTTTTATTTACCACATTTCAGCTTGTACCTACTCAATTTTTACTATTTTAGATGGAATGTGTGAAGAAATGTCCAATTCTTCATCAACCATTTAGCCAAAGTCCTATGCTTACTTTAAAGTCACCCATCAAATTAACAATAGGTAGGTAATTGTTTTAAATATATTTTTGTTATGTAAAAATAAATCATAATATTAACGACTAACATGCTAATAAAATGTAGGTAGTTAATTTAAAACTAAATGTATTTTAATTTCACCATTTAGTATGTTTTCAAAAGTATAACAATTTTTTATTTGATGAATTTAAATATATATAAAAAAAACAGATATTTATTATAAAATCTAGAGAAGTAATTTTCTTTAAACTATATCAAATAATTTTTTTGTATTTGTAGAGCAAAACCCAACATGCCATCAAAATGAAGCCCTGAACTCTCAACTATTTCAAGAAAACAATTTGAGCATAATATGTACATCTGATAATACTAAAAATACAGGTAACATTGTTTATACTATCTATTTGTTTATTGTTTATACTAACATGGTATTTTTAATTGACAGAAATGGCTTTCAAAAATGATCCTGCTGGTATTCCAGTTTCTATATCGCATGAACTTTTACACTACTATGTTAATCTTGGACCTTGTCAGCCATCAGAACTTGAGTTACCTTTAGGAATGTTCCCAAAAAAAAGAGATTGGAACGGTATGAATCGATCATTTAATGAGTCTTTTTATAACAACAGTAAAATAATACCCAATAACCCGCCACGAAGATTTTGGTTGTCATATTCTCCATCTGAAGATCGAGTGTATTGTATATCATGTAAAATGTTTGGGCTCCCAAAAGCAAAAAAATCTAATTTATCATCACAAGGTTTTGGTGATTGGTGTAATTTGTCTAGAAAAATTTCAGTTCATGAACATTCACCAGAACACTTACAATCAGAAATCAGTCGAGGCCTTTTTATTAAAAGTAATCGGGTCAATATAGATGTACAACTTACTCAGTATGGTAATAGACAAGTTTCTGATAATCGAGAAGTAGTTCGTGCTATTGTAGAAGTTTTACATTATGCTGCCCGACAAAATATACTATTACGAGGTCATTCTGAATGTCAGTCATCTTTGAACCGGGGTAATTTTATTGAAATGTTAAAGGCAATTGCTTATCATAATACACCTCTTACAGTCCATCTTGAAAAGGTGAATAAAATGAAAAAAAATAGACTTACATTTATGTCTCATGAATCTCAAGATCAACTTTTATGTATTATGAGTGAAATAGTTTGTTCAACAATATTAAAAAATATGAAAAAAGCTGGTCTTTTTTCTGTGATTATTGATACAACAACTGATGTATCTAATCAAGAACAGTTTTCATTTGTTGTTCGGTTTGTTAATGGAAATAGTAAAATTGAAGAACGGTTATTGGCGTTAGAAATAGCAAATGATGGTACTGGGCATGGGCTATTTGACCTGTTTTGTAGAATAACGAGTAAATACTGTATTGATTGGAAAAAAATCTCTGTGCTCAGGCATATGATGGTGCTGCGGCAATGCAAGGGATTTACTCTGGTCTGAGAACGCTTATACAACAACAAAATCCTAAAGCCATTTATGTATGGTGTTTTGCACATCTTCTCAATTTAGTTGTAGTCGATACATGTGACTCGTGTGTTGATACCAAAAATTTTTTTGGAGATGTACAAGCATTAGTATTTTTTATGAAAGCACGCAAAAGAACTTCTGTATTTGTTGAGTGTCAGAAAAAGTTATATAATAATAAAAGAGTTCAAAGGATGAAAAGTTTTTCTGATACTCGTTGGACGTCCCATGATAGAGTTTTAACTGTTATTTTTGAGAAATATTAAGCATTAGTTGAATCTCTGAAACTATTATCTAATTCATCAGATAGAGTGACAGCATCAACTTCTAGAACATTTTTGAATACATTATCAGAATTTAAATTTATATTATGTTTAATTTTTTTTAAAAATATTTTTAATGTTACTACGCCCTTGTCCAATTATTTGCAATCAAGAAACATTGACTTTATTGAAGCATTAAATTTGGTTAATATTGCAAAAGAAAACCTAAAGAAGTTGCGATCTGATGATTCGTTTGATGATTTTTTAAAAACTACCAAAGAATATGGAAAAGTAAATAAAGTTGTCAACTGTGATTTTAAAGAAGTAAGAAAAAGGACAAAAAAGAAAATGGCAGGTGAAAATGCAGTAGATGAAATTCAAGATTCAGTTTGCCATAATTACAAAATGTATACTTATTATGCTGCTTTGGATCAAATTATCACATCAATAAATGAAAGATTTAGTCAAGCAAAAGAAATTATGAAAGATCTAGCTTTATTAAACCCTGATCGCTTGTTATGTAAGTCTCAAAAACTTCCATTAGACAGTTTTGAACATATAGGTCCATGGATTAGTGTAGATGAAAGTCAATTAAGAACTGAGTATATGCAACTGAAAAATAATATAAGTCAACTACTGAATGGAATGAAACTATCTTCAGAACTACATGCATCTAATTTAAATATGGATGTTGAAAATGAAATATCAAGTTCAACTGAGGAGGAGATTTCTGATAATGAAACAAGTGAAAAAGATAATGTCTCAGCTAAAATATCAGTTACCACAATCATTGAACTTTTGTTTAGCTATGATTTAGTTTCAGCATTTCCGAATATATGTAAAGCTTATAAAGCATTGGCTACTATTCCACCGTCATCAGCAACCGCAGAACCTTCATTTTTTAAAGTATGATATCAATTTTAAAATATTATGTTTTAATAAACAATAAAAATTTGTTTATAAATGATTTATTTTGCTTATAGATGCCCTGCTTATTGTGTAAAAGTTTTTAACAGAATATAGTAAATAAATTTTCTTTTAGGTCAAATTAATAAAAACAAGGTTGCGATCAACTATGGGGCAAACAAGACTTGAAAGTTTAATGCTATTAAGCTGTGAAAAAGATATCCATGTTGACATGAATGAAGTGATCGATACATATGCTCGATCAAGTGAACTCTTACAAAAGTCATTATTATTCAAATAAATGTAAAACTGTAATTAAATATCAATAATATATGTACATATTATATTATTATTATGATTTATACACACCGCGTATTATATACCTATATATTTAAAACAATTAAATATTACCTCATCTATTTTTAGTATTTTATATATTTTTTATATTTTGGTGTTGATATAAAACATAGGTAGGTGGGTATTGAAAATTGTTTACTGCGTCATTGAAATAATAAGTTCACGCCGCCACTGGGTACAACAGTTCACGATCAATCGAACACGTGATGTATCTATATGATGACGGAACATTTAAATAAAATTACCGTGTTCAGCATTAGTACATAGTTAAAACGACAGCACGATAATACAACAAATCCGATGATAGTGCGATAGTACAATATGACTAACATGATTTTAAAAATAAACAATTTATTGGAAAGGAATGGAATTGTCCGATTTAATCGACGATAACAGCGGACTGTTTATTTCGGACGAGTACCTACATCTTAAAATTAAACAATTTATTTTCGTTCACATATTCGTAGACGGCTGTTTAGTAGGTACCTAATTTAGTTTTTCAACAATATGTGTTTATTTCCTTTATTATCTAAGAATACGTCCATAAACAGCATTTAAAACTTCAAATTAGCAAAATAGCTCCCATAGTATGTATTTATGTGAAAATATTCCCAAAAATAGCACTAAAAACCTTAAATTAGCAAAATAGCGGTAAAAACCGTGAATATGCAAAAAATAGCAAAATAAAATTTCGTGAATGACATCAGAGAAGTGTGAAACATACTTGTATCTTACTTTGGATGTTCTAGGACGAACCAAGAAAAATATGTATTTGCTAGAACTTCCGAGCCCTGATAATAAAGAATGGATAGGCCATGTTCCCTTATCACACGTTCCCGAACATATTAAGCTAAAGTGCCTCTTTTTTTTTTTTTATTCTATGAATTAATTTTTACTTCCAACTTTATTCTAATATTCCACTCATTTTTAAAAATGGGAATCATCAAAACTACAATAAATATAAGATAGGTTGGTAATAATGAAATATAATTATTATTCAAAATTAAATAAAGAATGTTTCTATGCAATAGTTAAGGCAAATATCATAATAAAAAATAAAAATTATAACAATATAATATAATAATAAAAAGTTATAATAACAACATATGTGCATAATAAGTCATATTAAGTAATAATAACAAATTAATTGTTTTGTCATTATTCATGATTGAAGAGTACCATTTTAGTAAATTTAGCTCTTGAATGGTCTGATTTTATATTTGAATCATTCACTTTTCGAACTTCATGAAATACACGAATGTCTACATATTTAAAAATAAATAAAAATTTAATTTGATTCTTGTGTGTATTTCAAAATGATTCCTGATCTAGGCAGTTTGAAAATAGTTCTCTGTTATACTTGAACAAATTATGTTTAATTTTACCCAACATTTATAATATGTTTTAATTATTGTTGTAGGTAGAAAGCTTCGAGGTTAAACTTTCTATTTCTCGAAAAACTAGTACTACATAATTACTGGGGAATGTTAAACTGACGCGGCCACAGTTGTTGTGGCCAGTCCAGGGAGAGATATGAGGAAGCAATGAAATATTTGCACGGTACGGGTTTAGAGCCCGCGACCCACCGCCCCGGAATGCCGGGCGCGTAACACTGAACCACCGCGAATCAGGAATTATATTCGATATTCTCCCCTTTTAGGCCAGAGTGGTACTACGATTGAGAGAGCCGACAAGGCGCTGAGGCTGTGTCAAAACCACCACGATTTTTTATAGTGGATATAGTATTTCTATTATCATCTGAATTATTGACAACTAATGAAGCTTGACACGTTGCACAAGTAATAGATATCAATATTTTTTTTATTACAAATCCAGCAATATACTGTGATGTATCTTCAACAAATTTTGAAATATTCATATAAGATTCAAAATAATCATGGTCCAAAAAATGGGTCTAGTACATTTCGCCGCCGAACTATTCGCCGCAATCATTTCGCCGCGACCGTTTCGCCGCCATTCATTTCGCCGCGACCGTTTCACCGCCGTTCATTTCGCCGACGGACTATTCGCCACCGGACCATTTATCGCGATCATTTCTCCGTTATCCTATTTTTTTTTCTCGTATAACGTCAATAAAATAATTTTGGTTGGCCAAACAATTTTGAAATTTTGATACAATGTTCTTCATACATGGTTTTTACTCGTGTGAAAAAAATCTCAAAAATCGGAAGTCACAATTTTTAAAAATAAGCGTTTGAATTTTAAATGTTAATAAAAATCACGAAATCTGCCCATTTTTGGTGGTTAAAAGTTGATAAATATCAATTGTATGATTAAGACTTGAAAATATAATATAATGTACTAGAGAAGTTGCTCTTTCCAGCGAACCAAAAAAGTTAACCGAAGCAAGGGAAAAAATGTTAGAAATAAAAATAGCGTTAGAAAGTTATACTTTGAAGAAATCTAGTGTTATCACTATAAAATCCAAAAGTGTTAAACATTTACACCACTTCTAGAGAAAGTCCATATAAATATTTAGTGAGCATTTCAAGTTCCTTACGATTATTACTTTTTGAATTTACAAGATTATTTTATTTTATTTATTTATTTCAGCCAATAAATGAATTAAAATTACATGATAACAATAAGTAAATTATTACATTAACAATACATTAATAATAGCTGATACGTATACCAACTGAGATGAGCTCGTATCTGGTATGCGAAGTTCTTATAAATTATAATTCTTATTGTAGGAAGATTATTAAATAGGATGTTATAAAATTAAAGATACGACTTAATTAATATTATACAGTAGACACAAATTTCATGAAACATGTTTTAGGAACACATTTAACATATACACATTCAGATAAGATCTTATAATTAGTTATATTGACTTTTTAAAATTTCATTAATACACATATTCTCATCTAGATCATTAACTATTTTATTTACCTATAGCCTTTTTTATTTGATTTTCGTTAACTATATAATTGGTATTATTAAATTGGTTTTCACATAAGCTTTTTATAGACTCTTTATCGTTAGGTATTTAAATTGTTGAATATAATTTTCCTCAAGTAGTTGGGGGAATTCCTTGAATTTGTTAAAAACGTATATGATGGTTTAATGTATTTATCTATTCTTCTGTCCATTATTCCCGTAGAATTTAGTGTGTGGTTTTGTATGCATTTTATTAAAATTTGTCTTATGTATAATTTATAGATAGATAATATATTTGTATGGTTGAATAATTCCTTGATGGATATATTAACGGTAATGAGTAGGTACGCTATTTTTATTATCATTTTTTGGGTTATATTTAATGTATAACTGTCTGTTATATTAGAGCCTCCCCAACTTATTATACCGTATAGAAGTATACCGTATACCGTATAGTAGTATTGAAGTACATAATGCTATGTATATTTGTCGAGAAAATGTAAACTGAGCTCGCGGTTACCATTTTTGTTGTAAATTCGGCCCGATAATTTTGACTAATAAAATATATAATATTCATGACATCATTTAATTTATAAATTGGTAATGTACCTGTATTTTATCGCAAACAATTTGTTTTTTATTTAACTAATGTTAAAATACCTATATTTAAACATTGAGATAAATATTTTTATTTTCGTATTGGACTTTTGAAACAACGTTTCAATAGTGTTTATACAACCGTGACGATGGCACACAAAGTTGAACCCCAACGTGGGTAACCACTGTTAGTTTTAGAACATTTTAAGTATTATAAAGTATATCGTACGTTAACGTATGTGAAATTTGCCCCCTCCAAGTTTTAGTACTAATACGAAACGTGCGCTAAAAATTAGCAACTGATTTACAACTATTTGTAACAAAAGTCTCATAATTTGCAACGCAACACACTCAACACAATTCAAATTTCATTACTGGGGGGCTCAACTTCATGTAGTCCGCCAAATTGTCGTATCGAATCCAAATCGGTGTCAACATTTTTCGGCTAATGTGCAACTATTTGGCCTCCTCGAGGTGTCTTCTGGGTAATAATGGTTCTCTAAAATCATAAGAATATTTTTATTTAAGCCGAGTTTACACCTAAATCATTTTTACCTGTAAAAATCACGGGTGGAGTTTACAATCGCCCATATTTGGCTTATAGTTGATTTATTAAGAAATCGAATTTTATAGAATAAAACAGTTAAGCTCCTTATTTTATTTTTAATATTTTGCAGATATTCAACCATTTTAAATTAAAATTTATTGTTATTCCTAAATATTTGAGCGGTAGAACCATTTTAATTGGTTTAAAATTGTAATTTGTCGTAATAGTTCCACAATAATGTTGCTATTATAAATCTACAGGCACGGCGCCAGAATTTTTTTTCTAGGGGGGCGGTAAAAGGCAAGTAAATTTTTTGAAGGGGCAAGTTCAACAATTTAATTTATTTCAATAACAATAAAAAAAAGAACCGGATGGGCCTCGCTCTGCTGTACAGTTAGGGGTGGAGTGCACTTTGCTTATACGATAGGTCATGATTATAATGGATTTGTTAAATTTGAATGCAATGATAGATATCATTGTATACGAATAACGATTCTGAACGGAGTTCATATGTTTGTCTAGGATATAATACATTGTTATTTATAAACATTGTAAAAAGTATATTTTATTTTGAAACGATAAATATATTTTTCAATTAGGATGGGTTGGCAGTTGCATACAGCGATATAGTTTGTCAGTCTAGAACATTCTACATTATATTATATTTTACATGTAATTTTATGTCAATATTCGATGTTCAAACGCTTACAAAAAAAAATTGTGCCTATGGATTTTAATAATTTTTGAATGACTTTAAGAACTACTTCTGTAGAATCTTCGATTAAATTTTCAAGTATTTTGTACGAGCCAAATTTTTTTTATCACCGATTATAAAAAAAAAATGTAAAAAAATCGAATATTTTAAATGCCTATAAGTGGCTTAAAAATCAATATAATATTTTGAAAAAAATATGACATAAAGGAAATACCAATCTTAACAACTGGTAGAAATTTCAAAAATCTGCGACTTATACTTTTTGAATTATAAAAAATATTTAAAATCGTTTGAGAATAAATCGCTATTTTATGCAATTTCGTAAATATTTAAATTTCAAACAGTCATAAAATTTTTTCCTCTAATTCCGGTAGAAATTTTTTTAAAGATTTTTGAAGAGTAGCTTATAGATAACCTAGTGTTAAAATTTTGAACCTTAAGTATGAACAGAAAAAATTTTATGAATTTTTATCTACAAAATAACTTGCAAATTATCGTGATTTTTACATATTTCGTATAAATTGGAATTTTGAGCACTTATAAAAAAAAATTGTGACATACGATTTTAGATTTTTTTTCTATCAGTTAAGGAACAACTTATAAGAAACCTTGTATTAAATTTTCAAGATTTTCTAGGCAGCCAAAAAAATTTTATCGTTATTTAAAAAAAAAATACTTAAAAAAATTGAAAATTTCAATTGTCTATAAATAGCTTAATAAAAGTCAAAATACTTTGAAAATTTAATGGTGTATAGAGAACGCTAATCTAAACATTTGGTGAAAATTTCAAGTATTTACATCGATTAGTTTTTGAGTTACAGCAAAATAAAAAATTTGATTATGTCGAAAACTGGTTTTGCGTAAAAACTCCCGTTTTTCCCAAATTTTTTTTATGGTTTTTCCCGTCGCATTTAAAAAATATTGGAAATTTTTAACTTTTGACCCCCCAAAGTACCAAATAGATTCACTTTCCTTTCAGAAAAGTTGCTACATAAGGCAATCGAAGCATTTTTACTGCCCCAAAACGTGTCGACAGACACAAAAAAAAAAAAAAAAAAAAAAAAAAAAACACACATCATTGTAAAATCAATACATTCTTCACTCCGTTCAGAATCTAAAAACACACATCATTGTAAAATCAATACATTCTTCACTCCGTTCAGAATCTAAAATGTTTGGTAATGATTTATGTATCAGTGAACACTGTAATATTGTATAAGTGCATTTCTACATATAACATAATTTAATATATAATAGTAATTAGTAACATTTAAATATGAAAACATTATTAAATGTATTTGTGAATTTTTGCATAAAACATAAACAAATTTGTGTAATCACAACAAATTCGACCATTATACAACTAGTTCCCAAATCTGAATTGGGAAATTGTAAATAATCAGATACAATTTTTATTTGACTAAATGTATCACAAGAGATGTAAGCAAAAAATAAATTCAAAATTAATGTGTACTAAAATAGATTTTGCCTCCATACTTCTATCAGATTTTGATTCCACACTGATTTTATTTAGAAGTAATAGTATAACTGAAAACGTTTCTCTTACAGCGACACATGCTGATATCTGACAAATCCATCTTGTTTCACATAACTTTTTTAGTTCAATAGTTTTTGTTTTAGAAAACAATTTTTTCTAGAGATCCAAAAAAACCATATGTACAGTAGATCTGCTTACAAAATTATACAATTGTTGAAGTAGTGTTATAAATTGTTCAATTCCTGGAATATTTTTACAAACGTCCACAATGACTAAATTTAAACGGTGGTTATAACAATGTGTGTATAATGCTTTTGGTACTTCCTTTTGAAAAATTCCTTGCACACCATTTTGATGACCACTCATAACAGAAGCACCATCATATGTCTGTGCTATGCAATTTTGGATAATTATTCCACAAGCAGCTAAAGTTTTCTTAATGAATTCAAATAAGGCCTTGGCATTTAGTTCAGAACAAGATACATATCCTAAAAATCGTTCATTTACTGTATTGTTGTAATAATAACGTACCATAACTGATAACTGTTCAGTTTTACTGATGTCTTTGGTTTTATCTGCCAAAACAGAAAAGTACTTAGATTTTTGTACCTCATTTGCAATTGATTCGATAACCATTCGACTCATAATACCAAGTATTTCATTTTGTATACTGTGATGTGTATATTTTGCATTTTTGGACAACTCATTAATTTTTTTTTGTAATCTTTTATCTCTTTTAGCACAAAGATTTAAAAGTTCTAAAAAATTACCTTTATTTATGCTTTCACCACTTTCATTATCTCCACGTTGAGCAATGTTTTGACGGGCTGTAAAAAGTAATATTTCTGCAACGGTTGCAATATAATAACGATTTTCTTTTATAAGTGTCTCATTTTCTTTATTAATAAGGTCTAAAATAAATTTATCAGTTTTTTCAGTCATTTTATATCCTTCCCATTTAGTCATACATAATTTATGTGAAACTGATTTATCATGTTGCTTTATACCACTATTTTTTTCCATGGCTTTTTCCAATTCTTAAATCCCGATTCGGAAAACGGTGATCCAGAAGGATCAGTGGAAAAAAATCGACATGGAAAGCAATAACATGAATTTTCCAAAACACTGTATTCTAACCATAGATACAACTTAAACCATTCAGAATGAAAATTTCGCCATTCTTTGCCAAATTTTGTTCGTGGATAATTTTTTAACACCGGCTGAGTAGGGTTATCAGAAACAACTTGTGTGATGTCACATGGTCCACTTTGAGGTTATATAGATTTAAGGCTTACTTGATCTTCCTTGTGTGCAGTTTTTACTAAATTACAATCAGAATAGTCTGAGAATCTGTTGACGATTCATCAGAACTGCCTATAAAACATTAAACTTTAAGAACCTTGTAAATTATTAAACAGTTATTACTAGATTTAACCAATTGAACATGACATTATTGTTTTCATTCAGCTTATAATATGTTTTATTTTTAAAATACTAACTAGGTAAGTAAGTAAAAAGGTAGCAGTGAGTATTGACATATTGTGACTTGTAGGGTATACAACTACTTATTACATTTTTTCTGTTTAGAGCAAATACCTACCTAATGAATAAAGGGCAATATACAATTATACAAGTGTATGTGTAAGTCATTGATTAATTTTAATTAATGTTGTGTATACAAATTAATGAGTTATTGATTTAAAAAAAATTGGTTAAAGACTTATAATACTGTGTGTCTGTGTTAGCTTTAACTGATGGGTGATAAGTAGCTATAATTATATAAACCAGGACTGTTATTTATCACTTAAATTGCAATAGCACATATCTCATATTTTGAATACTCAGAGGAAAAACAAAAATATATTTATAATAACCTGGTACCTTTAACCTAAATTCAATAGAATAGGTAATGAGTAGTATATAGGACACTAGTATAGTAGTAAGTAGTAAGTACTGTTGATTACTTACTTGTGTTAATATCTAAATTACTTTGCACATCCCATGATTGTACCAAATTAGTCATTTCTGTCACTGTATTTGTAGTTTTTTGTTTTTTTTGTAATTCTTCTTCGTTAACCGAACTAGTTTGAGGACCAAAGTAAGAATCTATTTTTCTAACACTCATTTTTATATTATAACTTAAACTTTTAACGTATTAAACTGTTAAACAAACGTGGCTATAAAGTAGATAATATAGACTGTTGTCGTGAATGTTGGACTAATAAAATGTGAAATAATATTAAATTTACTATTTACACCGAAGACATTTATATGTATCTATTATATCTACATACAAACGATATAAGGCATGTGGGTACATATACACACACATACATATACAATGAACAAAATATGTCGTGCAAAGTCGGGGAAACCAGCTAATAGGCGAACGCTACTATTTTTAAATATTTTGAATCGTGCCACTTTTATCGATAACGTAGAGCGAACAATGAAGATTCAAGATGGTCATCCTATTTATTATTTACGATTATAAAATAATTCGTCTATCAAAAATAAATACACTAGTAAACTGTTTAAACTATAAAGTATAGTGATTGTTGAATGATCGTCGATCAAAATTATGAGAAAATCAGCTGGCCATTATCCAGTTAATCGATATCACAGAATAGTACTTGTGTTCAAAAATTGTGTATAATTTATGTTATAATAGTTGGGGAACTTAGCTTTGTATAATGTTCCACGGTCACACATCAGTTAATAGGAGTTAAAATATCTGGGGGGGCGAGAACTTATCCTGGGTGGGCGATCGCCCACCCTCGCCCCCCTTAGCGCCGTCCCTGTGTATCTAACAGCATTAGTAATTAAATTGTGACTGGGTGGTTTTCTTTTTGGTAATCTGCGCTGGTAATATTTAATATATTTATAGGAATAGATTAATTTTTTGTGATGTGTTGCTTGAATTTTTGTCAATCTGCTTTATCGTTGATGAGTTTGCGGGTGGGAGTTGAGAACAATAAGGACTTATCTATTGTAATTTTTACAGGTAAATGGTCGGAGTCAAGTTCGAAAAATGGTTCTTGGTGAATGGAAAAACTGATTGATTATAGTAAAGTTACATCTAAAATATCAGGATTTCTACTTTGATTATATGGATAATATGTGGGTGTGTCTGGAGCAGACAAGATCGCAGAATTGTTTGCGAGGTATTTATAAAGTTTACGTCCATTTGCATTTGTGAATTTGAAATTCCAAGTAGTGTGTTTGCAGTTCAGGTTACTTACTAAAGAATTTTTTGATATCTAAGTGATCTATCGAGTGAAACGAGTAATATATTAATTTTACCGTGATGTGTTTTAGTTTTTGTGTATGTCAAATGTTCTAGTAAAAAATATTTCATCATCAACATTAGGGATGGTTTTCGATAGCAAATGTAGTCTAGTTGGTTCATTAGAGATTAGAGAAGTAACTTTTTCAATTACTAAATAGTTTTCCCAATAATTGTGAAAAAGTAATGAAAAATTGTAAAAAACGGCAATATTTACTGAATGCTGACACCGATTTTTAATTTTATATGTAATTCAAAAAGTAATAATCGTAAGGAACTTGAAATGTTCACTAAATATTTATATGGATTTTCTCTAGAAGTGGTGTAAATTTTTAACGCTTTTGGATTTTATCGTGGTAACACTAGATTTCTTCAAAGTATAACTTTCTAACGCTATAACATTTTTCCCCTTGCTCCGGTTAACTTTTTTGGTTCGCTGGAAAGAGCAACTTCTCTAGTACATTATATTATATTTTCAAGTCTTAATCATACAATTGATATTTATCAACTTTTAACCACCAAAAATGGGCAGATTTCGTGATTTTTATCAACATTTAAAATTCAAACGCTTATTTTTAAAAATTGTGACTTCCGATTTTTGAGATTTTTTCACACGAGTAAAAACCATGTATGAAGAACATTGTATCAAAATTTCAAAATTGTTTGGCCAACCAAAATTATTTTATTGACGTTATACGAGAAAAAAAAATAGGATAACGGAGAAATGATCGCGATAAATGGTCCGGCGGCGAAATGAACGGCGGCGAAACGGTCGCGGCGAAATGATTGCGGCGAAATGACCGGGTCCGCCAAAAAATTAACCTCTGGTTTCCAAGTATCATCATTTTGTTTCTCCTCTACATATTATCTTCTTTATTATCTATGATAGTGCCCTAGTTTACACTATAGATAACAGATTCTTATATGCCTTATCAATAATATTAAAAACTAGTGTAAACATAAATAATGCAAATAACTACGAATTAGAATTTAAGAAATTATATTATTAAGTAGCCGGTATTATTTATAATATAAATCAAATTTAAAAATGGTACGGTTTAAAAACAGGTAATTCGTAAATACTGTAATTTATAATACTATTCGTAGTAAATGCATTGATAAAGTTATAAAGATTTGTAGATTATAATGTGATTTAGCTACTACGATTTTATAAATATGTACCTAATATACAACTTTTTTTCCAATATTCTGATATAAATAAAAAAATTTCTCATTTTTCTATTAAATCTCATATTTGTCTGCGTGTAATTATTTTTTAAATGAGGTGCCTAACTCAATTGAAAAACAGTAACTAGAAAGTTGATATTAATTTTTTGACAAGATCATTTATTTAAGAATAATTATCATTTTTTATGATTTTGTGTGTATGTTAAGTAATATTTAGTCAATGATAAAATGTATTTATTATAATTTACTGATGAGTTAAAACTTCAAATTATTCAATATTTTTGGACAGAGACTCATAAATATTATTTTTAGAGTTGGATTCACTTGATTTGTAAACATAATATACAAGATATCCATAAATAGTAGATATTTATTATATTTACCTTATAATTTTAATTCAAATTGTTTTAGATACATGGTTGTACAATTGATTATTTTAGAAGGTAGTGATTTAGATTTTAAAATTTCTGATAAAGAATTGCAGTCAACAGTATTAAATATGGTCAAAACGTTACACGGAGATTTTGGAGTTGGTGCTATTCGGACATGTTTTAAGGGTATGTATTAAAACACATTTTTAAATTTAAAAAAACCAAGTAACTTTTTTATATATTATATTTATAATATCCTTTGTTATTTAAGTAAATATTTAAATATCAAATCCCAAAGTTTCTTTATTAAAAAGCTATTTTGGATCTTTAATTTAGTTTTAATCTACACTAGAAGATAAAAATATTATTTATACATTCAAACCATTTTTTGGGATCTTGTTTATATTATTTAAAAGACTAATATGACTCAATGTTTGTTTGCTGTTTTATTATAATTAGATTTACAATGTTTACAATATCAGATTTCTTATTTTCATCATAATTATTTCAAGAGTAACAATACATGTACATAATGTACATGTATTTTATACCTACTGCAATTATTTTGAATAATTTTAAATTTATAAAGGTTTTAGAAAATAATTATTAAATGCTTAATTGAAGTAAATATAATAAATTAATTCCTATTATGACGAACATTAAAATAATTTCCCATCAGTATTCATGGTGAAAAAATGATTGGTTTAGCCTTGTTTGAAAAACCTAAAGAAAATTGTTATATTAATTCAAAAAGTTATTTGAAATACTGTATAAATAATAAATAAAGATACAACCTTTTTTTACATTCAAAAAATCAGATATTTGGATAATCTAAAAAGTGGAAGTTTTGTTAAATGTATCAAAAACAAATAATTATTTGAAAGAATATATTATTTATATAATATATATTTGAAAGAAACAAGACATAATATTTAAAAATCTTTTATTTGTACTATCTTCAGTATGTTTAATTTGAATAATGTAAGTATTATTTTACAACTTTTGATAACAATGTAACTTCATACTGGTTTATTCAATTTTGTCAAAAACTTATTTAATTTTAATTATGTTTCAGTTCGTTATTGTAATCCAGCAACAAAAATTATTATTTTTAAAACCAGGCATGGTCCTCATGTATTTCTATCATCTGTACTACCATTTATAATCAAACTCCAGGAGAAACAGATCCAGTTATCAACAATTTATACTGGTGCTTCTATGTTTCAATGTTTCAAATTTATTCAGGTAATTATCTAATATGCTGATATTTTTCATTACAGTTTGTTGCCAATGATGCTAAAGATAAATTATATGATTTTAAATTCTCAAGTAGAAAAATATGAAATCATAATATTTTTAAGTATACAATTGTCATTAAATTATGATCTTGATGATATTTAGAAATTAAGTGTTAAAAAAATAGTTGGATTTTAATTGGTATTAATTAAATAAAAGTTAAATAAATTTTTATTTTTTTTCAGAATTATCAAAAAAATCTTGTGAGAAAATTATCTAATACAATAAATGTGACTACAAGAGGAAAACTATTAAATATCTCCGATATATTTAAATTCAATAAGTTTTAAATTAACTTTTACTTTATTATTATTAATTCCTAAATATATTATGTACACTGATGTATAATAAAACAGTAATTAATGTTTAATGTATACCATATTAATAAAAAATCAATCTAGTATGAAATTATTTCCTACCCACCACTTTTAAAAACATTTGCAAATACAGGCAGTGATTACTTCTTTCAAATACATCATTGTAAATTAATATTCATTCAAGCATATTTTGTAGTTAGTTTTTTTTTTAATAAGACAAGGATTAGAAATTACTTAAGTTATGATAAATTTAACATTTCATATTTATGAATAGGTACTGTATTATATATATAACAACAAAATATTTCCCAGCAAAAACTTGATATATGAATAAATAATCTTATAGTTGTTTTACTTATATACAACTACAAGATCCTAATTTTATTTATAAGGCACGGATATTTACAATAGATAATTTTAAGAATGTATGATTGTAGATATATTTTGAAAATAATTCATAATTTTAACACATTTTATATTATATGTTAATAAATTAACATATATTGTACTACTCATTAATATTTTAGTGAATTCTGTAGAAGTTAAATATTTATTAATTAATTGGTTTGAATAAAATAATACAATTAAAATTAACTAAATTTACTAAATAATATATACAAACAGTAAAAAGACAACATATATCTTAAATGTATTTGAATTCATAAATTATTTGTCGTAATTTAATATAACATATCAACATATTGAAAGGTTTTTGACTATTTAATAAGATGCAACTAAGGAGTAAAGTTTATGAAATTAAAAAAAGAAGACACAATATACATTTTACTATGTACCAATTAACTTTTAATTTTAAACAGTTCTATTTTAATATAAGTATAGTTAATTTGATCCGTATATATAAGTCTATACAATCTAAAATAAAATTATGATTGGAAGGTATAAAATGAAACTATTGTTAATCACAATTATACGATATATATTACATATTTAATAATAAGCTTTAATTATTGTGAGTTATATACTCATTGTAAAAAACCTAATAGAGTCAACTATTAACTTGCATTAAATATAAAAATAAAAATAAAATTATGAACATCAGATATCTCAAGATGTATTTCAAACTTTTTCAACCAATAAAAGAAAATAAATTGAGTTTCAAAAGAAATATTAAGTATTTTTATTAAATTTACTTATTTCAATTATTTATAATTAATACTTTATATATTTTAATATAAATTTAATTTACAATATTAAGTACACACAAATAAATTACAACTACACTTAAAATAATATTTAAATATTTGTACTACATTAAACACAATATTCATCACTGCATGATTATTTGTATTCATATTATTAACACCTTACAATTACAATCCAATAAAGTAACTTTTTTCTTAAAAATATAACTTCTTTATCAACATAAAATAATACACAAGCACATACAAATATGTGCAAGTTACTTAACAATGCTAATTGTAACACCATTAAGTTATACAGCTAAATTTATTACAAAAAAAAATAAATATATAAGTTTGTTCAAATAATTTTATTAATTAACTTACATTATTTAAAAATCTATAAAACACAAGGAAGGTAATGCATTTAAAATGAAAACTAACTAAATTCAATTTAATTACATTTAATCAGTATAAATATGAACTTATAAAAATCTATGATACCATTTTGAGTGATTTTGATGATTAACTTCATCTAAATTAAAATATAATAGTCATATAAATTCAAGGTTTTTAGGGTTTTTATCATTAAATCATGAAAACAATTTAACAAATTATAAATTATAGTCCAGGAAGTTGAGTTATAAAAAATTAATATTTATATAGGAACTTAAAATTCTATCTTTTTGAAAAAAAAAAAAAAAAAAAAAAAAAAAAAAAAAACATACATCAATATAATATGTTTTAAATATAATTTAAAATAAGACATTGTGATTTTATATAACTGTACAGAGATCAAATGGACCAATTTATATTATTTAATTAAAATATTGAATATCAAAAAAATAAATAGTGATGTGGCAATGATTTTTGTTATTTTTTTTAAATAAGTTAAATATTCTATTAGGTTTTGAACATAGTAAATTAGTAATAATATAATAATATTAAAAGAGTTAAACATTTGTAATAATTATGTGGCAATCAATTAATTTCAGGATTAAAAGATAATTAATTTGTTAAAATATAAAAAACTTTAGAAATCGAAATATAAATAATTCATGAGGAAAGTATGAAAAAAATTAGTAGGTACAATAAATATTAAAATATTCAAATACTTTTAGAAAATAAACATTATTTAGCTATGTAATAAGATTTTAGTATTTACATTGGTTTTTTTTTTACATTAGTAAATTACTTATGAAATGTAATTATATTAATTTTGTAACTAATAATAAAGTAAATAAAACAAGGAAGAACTTACAATATATTTTAATTGGATAACTATGAGATGCAAAAATATAATTTATTTTATAATATACCTCTATATTAAACCAATCTAATTTTTATAATGTTTTTTTTTAATTACAGTTAAAGTTTTAACTTTAGTTTTTATCAATAATGTCTAAAATTGTTGAATTACACTAATCTTCATATGCTAGTTCAGCTATAGCCTTAACTTTTCGTAATAAGGATGGAAATTCATCCAAGGTGTATCTGTATTTAAATACATGCAATTGAGGTGGACATCCACAAAGTTGTTTAAAATGACGAAGACATGCTAGTCTTTTAGGATCACATGAACAGGATACTGCAGATATATAAAGAGTAGTATTACACACCATGCATTGTCGAAAGTCATCTGCTTGGTGTTCAAATTCAACAAAATCTGCTTCTGTAACACCCCAATCCAAAAGTTCTTTACGTTGAATTCTTTCGAACTTTACCATTTCATTCAAATCATCATATACAAGTTCAGCTGCTTCAGGTGCTAAATCATCACAGGAGCTTACCATGTTACAAATAAGTTCATCATGTGAAAATACACATATTCGTTTGAGGGATGAATAATGATTAACACATTCACGGCCTATTGATATCCAGTCAGCGGGAGCGAAATTCACAGCTTCAGCAAAATTATAACCTTGATTAAATCCAGTATGGTATGATCTTGGAAAAGTAACAACAAATTCACCAGCATGCTGATCAGTTCGACAAATTGGAACATTTGCTTTCATTAAGATATTTGGATTAAGAATAGTAACTAACTGATGTAAAAGATCCGGTTGAGAATGAAATAATTCTGGTGTTGTTTCTTTCATAACTTCTTCAAAAGCTTCAGCAGAATCTCCAGGAACTCCATACCATGTTTTAGGTTCACCCCAATGTAAGTAGTTAATTGAGTAGCTCCAATGATCTTCATTATGCCAACAAAATGTAGAAAAACACATACCAACATACATCCATGGTATTTTCATACCTGATATATCAGCATTGATATAACTAAGAACAGAATCTTTCAATATAGGAATGTTATTTAAATTCCAATGATCTTCTATATAAGACTTATAAAAAGTATTGTCTTCATTTCCACAAAGTGCAAGGCCTGTAGGGAATCCTGAACCATGGTCCATAGTATGTAAATCTGCACCATACTCTGCAATGACTGAAGAATCGATAGATGAAACAATTTTCCAATATTCTTGTTCAACTTTATCTGTAGGTACAAGATGTACAGGCATATTAAAATATTTAGATTTAAACTGGTCTGCCATTTCTCCAAACTGTTGAAGTGTATACTCACGCTGAGCTTGTTCAAAGCCAAAAGCATCACTAGGTTTTATCACTTCATTCACTACACATTTATGGCATCTCCACTCTCCTTTAGGAACAGAAGAAAGTGGTATTATTAAACACTGCATATGAAAACTTAAATCACACCCATCACAAATTAAAATGGTTTCTTCAGATTTACCACTACCACATTTTTGACAATAATATTTAGCCAAATTATCAACAGCAGGTTTGCGATTTCTTTTAGATTTTTTAGTTTCTTTAGTTTTAAGATGTCCTATTCTGCACTTTGAACTAAAACCAGCCATTTTGGGACCAGCACCAAAAAACTGCAATTTTCTTAACTCTTTATTTTCCATAAGATAAAAAGGATCTTTAATATAATCATCGGGTTCATCATCATCATCAAGACTTAATCTAGCTCGTTTTGTAGGTGAATTCGAAGTGGAAGAGCTTTCTTCAATAACATTTATATCATTGTTTTCTTTTTTAACTGGTTTATTATAAATTTCATCTTTAATTGTAGCATGAAAAAGAGAAAATGGATTGAGCCATCTTTCATGATGAGCTTTTAATACAGCACCAGAAGCTTTTTCATATACATATCCCATACGACTTGCTACCTTGTTCCATTTTTTTTCTAAACACACTTGATTAAAACCACCTTCAAATTCTACAATTTTATAAAGAGAATATAAATCTACAGCTCTTTGTTCTAATACAGGTATTTTTATACGAATTCCTTGTAAATGCCAATATTTGGCAATTTTTTCCAAGAAATTAAGTTTAACTCTAGTACTTGCATCTAGTTCATTAAGTTTTTGTATCCGAGGTGTAAATTTAAAATTATCAACATCAACACAAAATGGAGGATGCCAATTAGATGGAGGTCGAATTTTACAAATTCCATGTTTTTGTGCTTCATTTCTAATTTTAGCGATATATTTCAATGGATCTTTAAATTCTTCTGCAGTGGGTTTATAAACCGGAGCTTCTGGTGGAACTTTGAATACAAATTTTCCATTTTCCATAAGACTGACAGGATCAATGAATTTTCCTTCAGGACACTCTTTTTGTTTTGGCTCATCAATTTCGAGTTTACATTTTACGTCTCTTTTCCCACTCATTTTATTACGAATAAGAAAATAACTACTTACTTAAAGAATCAAACACTTTTTTTAAACTTTTAAACTGATTGAATCTTAAACATAAATATTAAACTTTAAAAATAAAAAAATGTCATAGAAACAAGAACCAAAAATCGCGTTTTAAATTGACGTCCATCCCACATCACTAAAATGTCACGTAGTCCACACCACCACCACCACCACGGGTGAATCGTTTAATGATTTTCAAAAGGGAAAATGTATCTTCGGCGCACCTCGAATTAAAATTGTAGTAATCGTTGTTAATATTGTAACCAAACTAGTCATAACTACTTCAATAATACTTAAATATAAAGTAATACATTCAATCAAAAATATTGAAAACTAATTTTACAGCCTTTTGTTTAAAAGTAGAAATTTCACTATGGAAGATTGAATGCAGCCAACATTGAACATACAGAACACCAAACACATACACACACACAAATACTATTACACAGTGCACACATCACACACGCACAGAACTTCAACACAGACTCAAATATTACGAGGCACTCACCACTACCAACTACACAAAATACAAGCGCACGCACTCGCAATAAAATCGACACACATACACACAACTCGTAAGCAAAAACGCGCACGTACAAGCACTACACTGATCACATCACAATTTCACAAGTTCTAACGATTAGAAAACTGAGACTTGACCCTAATTGTGTCAAATATCCTTCGCTACGGTGTCCGATAGAGTAATGATAATATAGTAGCTATTTTGATACTTAATTATAAAATTAGAAAAATTTACGAACTGTGAAAGTGTCAATAGTGTAATAACTATAACAAAATATACAATAACTTATATATTATGATTTACAAAACATATTTTTAAAATTCACCTATGGTCTATAACTTTTGTACCGTAATGTACGTAATTTTAAAAAAAATTCAAGTATAGAAGTTGTAGTCTACATAAGAATATTTCATATATATGTTTATAACTTCGATGATTATGTAGTATATACATAGTACTACTGATTTTAAAATAAATAATATATTCTAAAATCAATAGTAGTACTTACTGCTATACATCATGGTTCTGTTGATATTAGAGTAGTATTTAATAAGTTTTGGTCGACTATCATATTGAAAATAAATGCTAAAATACTTAAATTTGTTAAGTTTAACTATTAATTTACTAAAATCAATGTTTTAACCCAAAACTGAATACCTTATTGTTCACATTATCCCTATACTTTTACTCTGAATTGAGTAGATAAAAGGTGCTATTTACTTTTGAACCGATTGACAACTTTTTCATTGTCACGGACTATATTTTTGATTCCCACTATCATCCCAGGATCAAGACCACCATTGAAAATTAGTTAATAACTAAATAGCAGCACCAAAACTGAACAATTCACATTAGGTATTTGTTCTTACAATTATGACATCTGATCACTGACTCACAATTGGATTTATAACAGTGTGCACCAAATTTATGACAAAACGTGTTTGTTTATAATGTACAATAACTATTGACACTCTGACCTGATGACTGCACCAACTTACATATCAGTGAAATATTAAGAGATGGGGCATTTACCCTACCTGAATATAAGACTCACTGACTGATCAGTCCCAATGTAAAAATTAATCAATGAGTTGTATATATTTATTTACATTTTAATTATTGTTTCCACATAATACAGGTAGCTCAAAGCTGTCTAATAATCTTAATCATAAAAATTGGAATTCTTAAAAACAATAATTAATAATATGAAATTGTTTTGAAATTAAGTAGTCTGGGATAACTGAAATATTCTCTTTTAATAGAGAAAATAATAAACTAAGGCGATTTATAACATAACAAATCACTGAACAAGCTCATTTAAAGTATAAATATTAAAACACTGCATGGAAGTAGAGAATATAAAATAGTATATAAATGCAATTATTTAATTTTAAGTGGGAAATTTAGTTTTATTTATTCTTCAGTAATTCATATTATATTAAATAATGTATAATTGCACAAATAATATTTAATAATAACTATAATAACCACAACATAAAAAAATTAATATGGGTCAACACTTTAAACCCCTTAGTTATGATTTGAAGGACTTAGAAGAGCTAAGCCCTCTTAAGCCTTTCCTGATATATATTTGGATGACTGAAGAAGAAATTGAGTAAGATTCTTTTTGTTCAAGGGCTCAATCCATAAACAATGCAGGACCCTATTATCTATTATGTTCATAATAATGTATGATTAAATAAGAAAATATCATATTATTATATTATTTAAAGTAAAAAATTATAGGATTGCAACAAAAATATAAATTAATTATTTAATAAACACTATTTTTACGAAAATAAACAATGGATAAAATGTATTTTAATTTGTTCTTATTTTAGGAATAATAATATTAGTTGTATGAATATACCTTGATAGTATAAAAGCTACTTTTAGAAGTTTAATTTAAACAAAACTAAGATATTTGTTACATAATCCACCTAAATTAATTATACTGTAATCTTTATGAATGTAACTATAAAATAGGCTTAAAAAATAAAAAAGATAATTTATAGTAACATTTAATCTATTAGTAATAATTGATTGAACTAGGCTAGTATAAGTTAAAACTCATAATTAAGAAATAAAATATTTTTAATTAACATGATTAAATGTTTTAAAAGTAATATTCTAGTATTTATTTGACTATAGACTATACAAACATATAATTTAGTCTTCCAAAATAAAATTTATAATCTAACACTTATAAATCATAACTTATAAAACCTTTAACTAGATATCAAATAATTTTTGTATAATTAATAATATAAATTAAAATGCTATTAAACAAATATAAATACTAGAAACAAAAATATTTAATTTTGAAATAGAATAGAAAGAATAGAAAGAGATTATACATTTAAATTTAATAGAAATAGATTATAAATTACATTAATTATTAATGAAAATAATTAAACTTTTTTTTTTTAAAAAAAATTAGATTAAAACTTCTTAAACAAATGTAAGAGAAAAATAACATAAAAATAAATATATGTTAGAGGTAAGGGATATGATACCTGATCGTAACTAACTAAATCTTGAAGTACCTGAAGAACTTTCATATGAATTATGAAATATATTATAGATATTCAAGATTATTAATAGTAAAAAATTATAATATTTTACAATAGACATAATTATTGTAAATTCAAATTTTTTCGTTGTAAGAATAAAATAATAAACAGAAACATTATCGTTTATTGAGAAAAATAGATAACAATTTTCAAAACAGCTGTGGTCAGCTTTTCAGTATGAACAAAAAATATTAGGTATATACATTCAATTGTATTTATTAATTATATCAAACATTTTAGTAAAAATCAATTTAACTAATATTTTAATAGAAATTAATACAAAATACAACTTCTAAATATTAATTTTAATTTCATTTGAAATTACTGAAGTCGTTTGCTCAATTTTGAATAACCTGAAAATTATCAGTAGCCATCTTGAACAAAGCGTTTACGCACAAACACAAACAGTGGTAGTAGTGAAATTTGTATGATAAAAATTATAATTTTTTTATTAATTTTTTTTAGTCCGAAATTGTGACAAATGTTTGTTTTGTATGTTAAAGTAATGTTAAGTTAATGTTCATTTTTGAAATGTTTTCTTAGTTATGGCTGCTTCTAGAAAACTTCAAGGTAAATATTATTACTGCATGTATAATGTTTATAAACATATTTTCATTAATTGTTGAATAGAACATTAGGCTTAGGGGTTAACTGATGTATATGTACAACAATTATTTGTTAAAAAATAGTTTTTATTTTCCGAATGTAAATGTTTTTGTGTAATTTGTAATAATATTTAAAATACTATTACTTTTAAAAATTTAAATCGTGCAACTTTTTTGTGTTAAAAGTATAATAATATATGTATACAATTATTCTGTTCATTAATGATTATAAGTTACTAAAAATAACAAATAAATAAAATATTTACTAACTTTAATAATTTAATTGTTGAAAGCTTTAATTTAATATCTTGATTTTACATTGATTTAGGTGAGATTGATCGGTGCCTTAAGAAAGTTACCGAAGGTGTAGAAACTTTTGAGGATATTTGGCAAAAAGTTCATAATGCCACAAATAGTAATCAAAAAGAAAAGTATGAGGCTGACCTCAAAAAGGAAATCAAGAAATTGCAAAGGTTACGGGATCAAATCAAAAGCTGGATTGCGTCCGCCGAAATTAAGGATAAAAGTGCATTACTTGATTATCGCAAACTTATAGAAACTGTTAGTATATTAGATATAAAATATTTTCCATTTATAAAAAGTTTTATATTGTAACTTATTCTTATTTTCTTAATAGCAAATGGAAAGATTTAAAGTAGTCGAACGAGAAACAAAGACTAAAGCTTATTCTAAAGAAGGGTTGGGTGCTGCCCAAAAACTAGATCCTGCTCAAAAAGAAAGAGAAGAAATAAGTGCATGGTTAACACAATCAATTGAGTCGCTCAATATTCAAGTAATTATTTAAAAAAAGATTTTCAAAATCTTTTTCGTTTACATAAATACTTTTATTAAATATATATATATATATATACGAGGGGTAATCAAAAAGTAAGTTGCATTTTGCCATATTTTTTGTCCTAGTGAATATTTTTTCTTGAAACTTTGGAATAACACTGTACACATTATACTATCAATGTATTGATTCCTAAATTGATAGTTAGTTGTTAAGCTTATCAGTGACAAGTTGACAATTATGACTACTGCTACTATTACGTCGTCCAAAATTGAAATTCGTGCAGTTATTCGATTTTTATGGTTAAAAAATTATAAACCAGTACAAATACATGGGGAGGTGTGTGAAGTTTACGGTGAAAAAACAATTTCGAGATATGCAGTTGAAAAGTGGTGCAATATGTTTAAAAATGGCCGAACCGATATCAACGATGATTACCGCGCTGGGAGACCGTCCACAGCAACAACAATTGACAACGTTGCGCGCGTGAACGAGATTATTCAATCAAATCGACGAGTAACAGTTGATGAAATTGCCGAGACAATAGGAATTTCTTTTGGTAGTGCTCATGAAATTATTACAGAACGCCTTGAATATCGTAAAGTTTGTGCCAGGTGGGTGCCACGATTACTGACAGATGAACACAAAAACCGACGTTTGCAATCGTCAATTGCTTTTTTGTCACATTATGAAAATGACGGAAATGAATTTTTGGATAAAATAGTGACTGGTGATGAGACTTGGGTTCACTATTTTCAATCGGAATCAAAAAGAAATTCTAATGAGTGGAAACACACAAATTCTCCACGCACAAAAAAAGCAAAAGTCGTTGCATCTGCAGGAAAGGTGATGCTGACGCTTTTTTTTGACAATCAAGGTGTTGTTTATTCAGAATTTATGCAAAGGGGTTCGACAATCAACTCCACAAACTACTGTGAAACGTTAAAAAAATTGAGAAAGGCAATTAAAGATCGGCGGCCAGGAAAATTGACGAAAGGAATTGTGCTTCTCCATGACAATGCTACCCCCCATTCAGCGAACGTCACGAAGGATCTTCTTCATAAATTCAAATGGGAAGTGTGGGAACATCCTCCTTACAGTCCTGATTTGTCACCCTGTGATTTTCATGTCTTTGGTCCTATGAAAAATGAACTTTCGAAGTCCCGATACCATTCAGATGACGAAGTCAAAGATTCCGTACGTGTCTGGTGTTCAACAACTGGACGGGAATTTTTCCAACAAGGGATTTCCAAACTCGTACTACGATATGAAAAATGTAGAGACTTGTTTGGCGAATATGTCGAAAAATAGACTATTATGTGTACTTTTTAATAAACTTTTTTTTATTTCTAAAATCGTATTACTTTTTAACTTATGGCAAAACGCAACTTACTTTTTGATTCCCCCTCGTATATATATAAACTATATATATATATAGTTTATTGATAACAATAATTAGGTTTCAATTAATAATTCATTAAAGGCTATATATTGTAAGTTATAAACTTTTATAAAAAATATGGCTTAGTTCTGTTTTTTTATGTATTTTATATAAAAATTATGTTTACAGATTGATCAATATGAATGTGAAATGGAGTCATTACTTGTTGGAAAAAAAAAAAGATTAGACAAAGATAAGCAAGAAAAATTAGACGAATTAAAAGCAAGAGTGGAACGACATAGGTTCCATATACGAAAATTAGAGACTGTTTTAAGAATGTTAGATAATATGTCAGTGGAAGTAAAAAAGGTATTACTAAATATAATGAGTATTATTTATTTGTTTATATTGAGTTTATTCATAGATTCGAACGATAAAAGATGATGTAGAATATTATATTGAAGCATCACATGAAGAAGATTTTATGCATAACGATGACTTGTATGATGATATTATTGGGTTAGCTGAACTTGAATTAGGGGTGGCTGCAAATAATTCAGCTGAAGCTAATGGTAATAGTAATTTATAATATTTTTAGTTTTATTATTTATAAAACATATTTTGTTGAATGTATAATTGTACAACTATGGTCTATTGCAACAGCGCGCAACCTTTTCCTACAAAAATTATGTTCATACAAATTAAATAGTTAATTTTAGGTAATTTTAATATTTATTTTTTATTTTTTATTTAATTCAAAGCAAAAAGAAATACAGAAATACTAATTTAAAGTTTTATTAAATCTAAAATATAAATATAAGGTTATATAAAATAATAAAAATAATATATATTTTTTTTTTAGTGTTCAATTATTGGTGACCCCATAATAAATTTAAATTTGTCAACCCAAAGGTTGCGCACCAATTTTGTATTTAATCTAAATTTCTTTATATTTATTATTAAATTATATTCTCTTAGGAACACCTACTAGCCAGACTGCAAGTGTAACTGGTTCATGTCCAGTATCTCCTGCTCCAATGACGCAAAATCATTCCATCGATGAGCCTATTACCGTACCTATAATTACAACGTCCACACCAGTATCAACGACTACTGTCACTTCAACAAGTGAATCAATTTTAACGATCTCCACAGTATCTACAGTCGTAACTACTACTACTACTGCTGCTTCTATTGTAGCAGCACCAGTAAGAAAAAAAAAAGAGGAAACTACTAAAGTTAGTTTATACAATAAAATATTAATTTACAATAATAATTTATACTAAATTCAAATACATTTTTATTTTAGAATACAATAAAACCAATGCCCATTAAAGCAACTTCATCGAGTAGCGCTAATACTACAGTTAACAGTAAAGGCCCTACAATAGCTGCTGTTGTTAAATCATCTGTTAATAATCATACTACTACAACATCTAGTGTATCTACTGTGTCCCAGTCTATAACTACTCAAACTAGTACAACTACAGTAGGTAATTTTGCAACTGTAGCAGCTTCAAATCTTCATAATAAACATACACGTAAGTTTTTAAAATATTTCAGTATAAAAAATTGAATTTACTGTGAAACAACAATGAAAGTATAAACTAATTTAGATATAGATTTAGAATTAAGTTTAATAATTAAGTATTTGAAATCCTAAATAAGTAAATGAATTTAAACTAGGAATCAGGATAGAGGATTTTTGAATATTTGGAGGGTGTATTTTTTCACCTATATATTTTAAAAATTATCCCTAAAAACAAATATATTTTATTACTTGTATTTTTTAAATTGGTAGTATTATTTAAAAACTTAGAAAAAATTATTGTTATTTAGTTTTAACTCTATATTGATAAGTAAATTTATCTTCTAATTGTCAAATAAAATAAATTAGAAAAGGCATTCATGTTGTTCTTCTAAAATATTATTCTAGAGAATTGAAATATTATTACGTGTAGTTTAATTATGTACATTAATTTCTATCGGAGAATTTTCCTTGCAGGAGGGGATGTGAAGTCTGATTTTCTAAAATTTTGTTTATAGAATAATGTAATAGATATGAACAACTATTTATTTTAAAATAACATTTGTCATAAAAAATTAATATGTGTTATATATTTCTTTAACTTATATTTTTGCCTAAATTACTTATTAAATAAAATTGTATTTCATTTTACAGAAGCACAATCTGTTGAAAGTACATCGGTTGTTACCTCAATTACAACTTCTCCATCTTCTTGTCATACAACCAATGTTTCAACCGCACAAGTAAATGTGAATAATTCTGACAGTGTTGTTAATTGTGTGTCTACTACACCTTCATCTTTAAGTTCTACAACTTCACCAGTACAAGTTGATTCTCATACAGCTCTATCATCACTTAAGACTATGGCACAAAAAGCAATTGATCAAGCTGGAATTGATATATCACAACAATCTACTGATACAAAAAGTAATTGTATTACAATTTATATATTTATACATTTAAGTTTAAATTATATAGTTTAATTTAATTACTTACTACTTATTAACACTAAATTTTCAAATAGTTTTATTTATGGTTTTACAATTTTTCTAATTTGCCTTTTTCCCAATTATTTGAGGTTTGCCATCCTTGTTTTAAACTTCCACTCGTTAATTTGTTTAAGTTATACAAAATTTATTATAATTACATTTAAGTTAATATATATCTGCATTTTCAAAAGAGGGAAATTTTTTGTATTGTTTATAATTTTATTAATTTATTAAATTTAACAATTTTATTCCGTTTATTTTTATATTAATTTATATGTATTAACCATTTACTTATAATTTTATTTTATTTTTAATTCTTTTATTATAAATATATATTATACTTCCTCTGTACAGTGCCGTCGTTAGCGGACAGGCAACTCAGGAAATTTCCTAGGGCCTCGTACTTAAAATAAATTCGGGGGTCCACAATTTGCCAAATCAGAATAGTTAGATGTATTTAGATGCAAGGAAATTGTACTGCTTTTATCTGGGGCTTTGCAAAAGTTTGCGACGGCACTGCCTCTGTATATTTAATATACAAATTTAATTAACCTGTTTTTAGTTTATTTAAAATTACTAATTAGTTACATTATACATTTTTTATTGAGACTAATTTTACTTGAGATTCATTAATTGAAAAACAACCGTTTGTAAACTAATACACCCATAGTACTATAATTATTTTATCATATTTGTAATTATGTTACATTTTATTTTGTATTTTGAAGATATGAGTTCAAATATAATACAAAATTCAAGTAATCACCTAAACTTACAACAACAGCAACAACCACAACAGCCACCAGTTTCGTTTGAAGCTAATATTTCTCCTTTATTAGGAGTGGCTCCATTAGGTCCAGTTCCACTTTCTAAAGACCATCAATTTCAATTTACAATGCTTGAATCAGCATTTCTTCATTTACCTCATCCATCAGATTCAGAACGAATCAAATTATATTTACCTCGAAATCCATGTTCAACACCTCATTATTACAATCAAGTAAATAATGTAATCTACACTATTCATTTATTAGTTAATATGATGATATTATTAATACAAATGTTATTTTAGGGGCCTCTTCCTCATTCCGATAGTTTAGAATTTTTCCAGAGGCTTTCGACAGAAACTCTTTTCTTTATATTTTATTATATGGAGGGGTCTAAAGCCCAATATTTAGCAGCTAAGGCATTGAAAAAACAAAGTTGGAGATTCCATACAAAATATATGATGTGGTTTCAGAGACATGAAGAACCCAAATTAATAAATGAAGAATATGAACAGGTTTGATAATATTTATTTATATTGTTGTTATTTAAAATTGTAAATTACAAATATATTTTTATTATTTAATTAGGGCACATACATTTATTTTGATTATGAGAAGTGGGGTCAGCGGAAAAAAGAAGGCTTTACATTCGAATATAAATATCTGGAAGATAGAGAATTAAATTGAAAATTATATATTTTCGAATAGTCCTACACTAAAAAAATATATATATATTGCTTAGAATATAGTCCGTGGATATTAAAGGATTATTAATAACCTTACAATTTGTGATATGATGTGAACATTTGAAGAAAAGGAATTTGGAGTATACTAATTTTTATTTAATATTGAAAAAGAACATTAATATTGTTTTTGTTTTTATGTATAGTACATATTAACCAATGATGTACATATTAACAAATTGCTATATACAATTTTTCTAAATTATTTGTTCTTTAATCAAGAAGTACTAGGGTTTATGTCCCATATACATTATTCCTTGAAAATGTCATATTTTCTTTTTTTTTCAATAGTTTTTTTTATGTTTCAAGTTTAAAACTCGTGCAAATAGAATTATTATTAGTGACATAGTTAAATTTCTCATAGTTTAATATTAGTTTTTTCTGTATTGCACTTTTTGTACTTCAGATATTTTGTCAAATTTGTTATTAAATCTGTGATGCCAAAAAGTTAATTTTATTTGGTGTCATTCAAAAATTATGTAAATGTATAATTGTCCATTCCTTATGTCTTGGAAATTATTTTTCCTTCTTTATTAAAAAATATGTACATAAATACATGATTAACCATGTTCCATTCAAGTATATACAATTTTTAATATAATACATATAAATAAAATAGATCAATATATTTTTTTAAAAATAAAATTGTATAAATTTATATAAAATTAACCATTTTTATTAAGTTTTAAATCTATTTGTGTATATTAAATAATTTTTGAATGACCCTTTTTTTATAAACAAAATAATTCCCTTTCCATATAATTAAAAAAAATGTAAAACTTACATTATTGTTATAATTAATATTTTTTCTCTTACTGAAAAAATATATATAGCAAGTACTAGAAATCAATTCTCTACTTTGTACTTAAAAAAATTATTCACTAGAACAAATCATTTAACTACTATTTTTATACTATTATGTATAATACAATTTAATAATTTTCACTTGTAACAAAATTGATTTACTAATTACAATTTAAAATTTGTATTTCATAAGAGTCTTTCAAAAAAAAAAAAAAATATACATTTTTCATCAATAGAATTAAGTTTATTTTTAATTATTATTATTATTTTTGTATGTTTTTTTTTTAATCCATTCATTAGGCATTATGTTCTTGCAAATGTTTCTAAAATGTTCAATAAATGTTGATGGACTCTTATGGCCCCGTTAAAACCATACAACCTCACTTTTATCAATGTAATATATAAATATTATTATAGACCAGGAAAGTATTAAAATAAGTTACTTTTCCTCTTGTGATTTATCTTAGGGACAAAATGATCAATGTTTTTTTTTTTATTATTATTATTGTTGTTGGCTGTTAGGTATATTAAGCTATGATTAAGTTTAATTGCATGGACTAACAGTTTGATGTTTTGTTCCTATAACATCATCTTAAAGCCAATCAAATGAATGATAGATGTACAAAAAGTAAGCTATTTAATAAAAAAATATATATGTGTTTATATATATATAATAAAATTATGTTTTGATATTTAATTTGATCTCTTAATTTGATTTTAGTTATAAGTTAATGAGTTCTCAATTTGATAATTTCTAATTTTGTTCATAAAATATCAGTATATATTAATATCGCATTTATTAATTAAAAAATCTTAGTTTATTTTTAAAGTGTCAATAAATTGTTTAATATATAACTATTTATTTTTAAATAATCATCATAAAAATTGGCAGTCTCTTTTCAAAATAGTTTATTACTATATGTTCTGTTTATTATTAATATAAGTTATGTAATGAGATCTGAAATATTGACTTTTTCTAGTCCAATATTTAATCTAAAATATAAAATATAAAACACTTACATTATTTGTAAGTGTATTTAAATAAAATTTCCTAATACAATTTTATTTAAGAAATTATTTAAATACAATTGTAAAAATTATACATGAGCAAAATAAGTCACAAACAAATTAATATTACTTCATATAAATTATTAACTTCAATTTAACATCAAATATTTAATAAATCTAATTCTAAATATACATAGGTAAATTATACTTTTAAGTATAAAGATGTATCATTATATTATTCCACATAGTCTGTTATACTGCTGTAAAATTTACTTTTAATTCAATACATTAAAAATGTAGTGATTTGGGATTGGATAATGATGCCAATGCTTTATTAGCTTTACTACTTTTACCTATCCCAAGTTTAGGAAGTCCTCGATTTAATCCTTCTAGTAACATACATGCTTTACAAATATCTTGACTTGACACAAATCCACATTTAGTACAAATACCTCTTTCAGGCATTTTTACATTTTCTTTAATACACATTGTCTCACCTAAAAAAAAATTATAATTAATAAGCATTAGAAAACCTGTACAATTATTTAATACCAGAATGTATTATGTCCATAATAGATGATGGTTTTAATCTTTCTAAATCTTTTAAAAAGGTTCTTGCATGTCCTCTATAAGCATTAGGCGCAAAAATACATTCAGTTGAAAAATAATTTAATTTCTTGAAGTATGCATACATCACTATTTCTTTTTCATAAGTATATTTTAAAGGTTTACAACGAGGAATAGCGCCTTCTGTAGTCTTAAAAATACATTACAGTAAAAAAATTAAATTATGAATAGATAAATTACAAAATAATAAATATTATATTACATTCAAGTTATGAATCACACTAAATTTAACAGTATATTATGTTTGCGACTGGTAGTAAACCTACAGTCCTGGGTATAAGTCATTTACTATGTTTCTTAATTTGAATAGAGTATGGGCTTATAATTAAAGTAAAGAACATTAATGTGTACATATTATGTATTTGGTACATAAGGCTTGTTACGTTGAATTTGAGCTGTAGTTCATACAAAATTCAGTATAACAGTTAAGAAATAAATTAAAACCAAGGAAAAGTCTATTTTTAAGAATTACCTATACATATAATAAAGATTATTTGATACCAATTACAGTCTATATTGATAATTATTATAGTTGATATGTATTTATTTTCTTGACTGACTTATCAAATTAATATTAAATGTTTAAATACTGATTAAATTACCACTATACATGTTAGTATGTTATAAGTGTATAATTAATACTTTAGACATAATTTCTAATAGTGTTATTAGAGTAAGATTAATATTATTTTTATTTTTATTTATTGACTGTATAAGGAGTCGCCAACCAGTCCATCATATTGATCGATCATTCTAGGGATATAGGTTAATTGTAATAAAAAGCTTTGTTATTGGTTTTGTTGAAAACCAATTCCAGGTATCACATTAATAAACTTATATATATATTTTTTTACATTTCTTCTGTACTATTAGAATATTAAAAGAAACCATAAATAATGATTGGACACTTTTTCCTTGTCAATCAAATTACCTAAATGTCAAACTCGATCAATGACTTAACATTTTGAATGTAGCTCATTTGTTTGAAAAGGTTGGCAACCTTTAGTGTATATTATTGTACACAAGAATATATATTTTTTTACATTTTCCATTTAATATAACAAGTATTCTAATTAAAGCCAAACTTAAAAAGAAAGGAAATGCATCCAATAGAAAATAAATTACTCTTGATAGCTGTAGGCCACTTTAGTATTGAGGAAATTGGTAAACAGAAAAAAGTCCCACGGAAAAAAAAGTCTTCAAATGAATATTTGATTAAAATTCAGTCTTTTATCATATAGGTATTTATAATTTATATAGATAGGTAAATAGCGCATAGCAGTCCTTATTTTTTAGTGAACCCTGATACAAAGTGTGTAGTCCGATATTGAAAATGTGTATTATGGATTCTAGAAGTGTGTGCACCTAACAATAATCAAAATTGATTTTTAAGTAAATTTTATAATATGCTGGGTAATACAAATATTGCTATTACAATGCATCCATTATTGCAATTTTTATTACTGATGCTAATTATTGATATTGACAGTAACATATTATTGTAATTGGTTAACAAATTATGATCAAAATAACATTCCTATTATTTTTATGACATTTTGATTTACTATAAATATAGACTAGAAAAAAATACTTACGGTTATAATATTAACACATCTTTGCAATCTAGCCACATCACCACGTAAAATATTCATCAAAACAGTTTCTGCAATGTCATCAGCATTATGACCAGTAGCAATACAGTCAACATTTAACAACATTGCACCTCTATCTAAAGCTTGTCTTCTGAATACACCACAAAATGTACAATTATTTTTACGTCCAACTTCAGCAACTATTTTATCCATTGACCAACCATATAACTGTTGATATGATAATATCTTCAATGGCATTTGATATTCATTTTTATTTTCTAAGACTGTTTTCAGGCTATCATCTCTATAACCTATTAAATGCACAAACAATTTAAATATGGTTAAATAAATTCAGAATAAATGTAATGTTAATTATAAACAAGTTATTAAAAATATTAATTTAATAATACCATATTCAAAACAACAGAAGGAAGGTATTGATTATAATTCTTAGTCCTCAAAAATATTTTTTAAATATACATTAATATAAGCTTATAATAACATAATAATGTTCACAAAATATTATATTACCAGTAATGCCTTCATCTATAGATAATAATACTAATTTTAATCCATAATTATAGCGTTCATTCAAAGTCTTAAGAACTTGAGCTAAAACTGTTGAATCTTTACCTCCAGAAGCAGCTATTGCTACAACATCACCTTTTTTGAACAATTTACCATTGATAATTGTGCTATGTATTTCAAGTTCAAAGGCCCAAAAAAAACATTCTTTACATAATGTATCTCCAGTTTTTGGGCGCTAAAATAAAATACATAATTAAACAGATAAAACTTTGATAATAATATTTTATTTAATATAATAACCTATTATTAGAAGAAAAAATTTGAATATTTATAAATATATATAATTTTAAATAATATTGTTTAAATAGTATAATAACAAAAAATAAATTCATCAGATTCCTAAATTATAAAATCCATCCAGATAAAATTAAAAAAAGATACCTAATACCTAAATAAAATTAACATACAGATACATTACATAATATATTGTCATTAATATAATTCTTACATCTTATATGTTCATTGACCATGTTAACAGCCATTATAAAACTCAAACATTTATAAAGACACTATTTAATTTATTTATTTCATTCGGAATTTTATTACCAATATTAAATTATAATAAATATAATTTTTATACTTATATCTTATACATGTTACATAAATATGATAAGTCTTTTTAAACATAATGGCATTCCAAAAAGTCTATATATTACAAATATCATGAACCTTTTATTTTCAATTCTTAAACAAAAAAAAAATTTTTGAACAAGTTTTCATTGAAAAATAGGTATTTTATATTTTTTTTTAGTATCAACAGGATAAGATGAATGTTTTTTGCCAATTTTAAGGTAATTTTTTAAATTACTTATTGCAACATTAATTTATAAAAAGGGACTTGGTCAGTAATAATAAAATATTCTGTAAACTAAAAACTGAACCAATGAACCACAATAGTATTTATAGAACAATTTGCCAAAACTATTCAAAAATATTCACGTCTAAGCAGTAGGTATACAACCTATCAGTAACATCTAAACAACGCTAAACAGTTATTTCAACAATAAAAGTAGTTACAATAGATGAAAAAAAATAAATATTTTTTAATAATTTATATCAAATTATTGATAGAAATTTAGTTATACCTTAAGAACTGCATTTCGCCCACATTTTGCTGAACATGAAATGGTCATTTTGGTTTAAATTTATTTTCAAAATAATGATAATAGCTTAATTATATTGTAGGTAACTATAAACATAAAATAAATTGCATTTCATCGTTAATAAATAAATTAATATAGATTTGCCCACAAACATATATACTTAATAACTCTAAATACAACTATATACAACCGATGATTGTGATAACATTAAATAAAACCCACAAAAAAAAAACAAAATAAAACAAACCCACGTGTATATTCTTATCAAAATAATAATTTATGAGTAGATAACCTACAGTGAAGCACGGACTAAGATATTATGACTATGTGAATATATAAGGTGACCATATATTGTTTTAGATAAAACGGGACGAAAACAATTTTTATTCTATTTAATAATTTAATATATTAGATTATAACAAAATTAAGTACTATTATTGTTTGAGGGACAAAACAATTATATCAAATTAATTACACTTATTAATAAGTAATTAATTTTTATTATTAACAATTTTTTTTTTATGCAGTAAGAGTGGTTATGAAGATGGACTTTGAAGGGAAATGAGGTAGAGGAAGACCAAAAAAGAGATGGTTGGAGACTTTGGAGAATGACATGAGGGCTGTCGGTGTGTGTAGAGGAGATGTGATTGACCGAGTGAAGTGGAGGTGTAAGACAAGGGTGGCCGACCCCAAATAGTTGGGAGGAAGGCGAGGCAGAAGTACAACAAATTTTTTTTTATATACATATATAAGAAAAGTGACTACATAAAGAAAACGGTCGACGATTACTTTAATACATGAAATAATGAACTATAAAAAACAATTATGTGTTTGCGATGATATTACGATGTTTATATATAATATTTTATTAGTATAGTTATCTTTCTCGATACACCACACATAGCCCCTGACATTCTCGCAGTCGTCACTCTTCATCGTTCACCTTGCAATAACATATTGTATACACGTCGTATGCACACATACTAGTTAAATATAATTAAAACTATAATTCATCAACGAATTATAATCGACCTTTGGTCTTTTTTACTACTTTCTGAAAACGAGACATTTTGATGTTCTGAAGATTCCTCGGGGGACAACGGCATAAAGATACGAAAAACGGGATTGTCCCGTTCAAAACGGGACGTATGGTCACCTTAGGTATACGTCGTATACCCACGTATACCCTCCAAAACACCACTGCTCCTTGCCACATCCCAGTCTATAAAGCCGGGATCCCATGGCGCGTGGCGCGACATGGAACTCGCTTGATGATACCAAACCTAAAGACGAGCCGAGCCTACACGCCAACACAACGATCCCACGGCCTGTAGCTCGGCACGTCTTTAAAGCCGAGCAACGAATGCGAATGATTTCCTTTGACTCGGGTTAGGGTTACCATATTTTATTTGACGAAAACCGGGACAATTTTTCTCTCATTTTTTCTCGTTGACATAACTTTTTATTGATCTTTTAACTATACAGATACAATTATTACAAAAATATATTTATATATTAATCATTTACTACTGCGACGTCTCCTTTCGTTTCCTCGTTAGTCAAAAGCGTCCGGTCTCGATAATATTCTCCACTTATGCTTAAACATCTTGCCAAAAAAAACTTTAGATTACCTCCTATCTATTATGAACAACATACTTAATAGTCAACAAATCCCCTCGTCATGGAACTCCTATAGATTCATATCTATTCCTAGACAAAATTCTAATACTTCCTTTCGTCCAATAGCGATCTCTTCCTGTCTGTGCAAATTATTCGAACATATGCTTAAATCAAGACTTGATTAGTGGCTTGAATCTAACTATATTCTATCAACTAATATATTTGCATTCAGGAAAGACTTGGGTACCACGGAATGCCTCGCAACGTTCATAGGTCATATTTATCACTCTATTAATAACAAGCAATTCTTTGTCGTTACATTCGTTGATATCCGTGGAGCCTTAGACTCCGTCAATATCTCCACCCTTATTTCGCATTTCCTTTCTTTACATGCTCCTCCTAAATTCTGCAACATTTTGCTCTCTCTCTTTAATCATAGGAATCTCATCTTCTCCTCTCCCTTTGGCTCATATAATATTCGTTCTACTTTCACAGGCAAGCCTCAGGGCAGTTGTCTTAGCCCATTACTTTTTAATATATATATATATATATATATATATATATATATATATATATATTGTTATGGGCCTCCATACATCATAAAACATATTATGACCACATATATATTTAGAATACTGAGAATAATGATATAAACTTTATATTAATCATAATTATGTGCCTGTCACACCTAAAAATAAGTATTGTAAACTAATAAAGTATATTAGAACTATAAAAGTAGATTCAGCAATAAACCGTGTGCAGAATTTCCATGAATAAGGTATCATCGTATAAAGTCATATACCTATTCCTGGAAATTATCAAATTAGCAAGGGCAACGAGTCCACAGTATCATAAAAAGGAATTAACCAGATAACCAGGTGCGGCATTTCTACAAAGCCAGTATCGTGTAAGCTCACCCACCGATTCCTGGAAATCACCAAACGACCGGGTGCAGCTTTCCAATGACGTCAATCGAGCCATATAAAAGAGGGTCGAATCAACCACAAATCAGATGAGTTCTAGTCACGGAACTGCAAGCAACTTCACGTCACTCTGTTTTATGAATTGTTATAACACTTTGAATTATTTAAATAAACGTATTAAAGTTAAAGTCTCACATTTTATTAAATTAAAATTCATCATCGACTGCACAAGTTGAAATCTAGCCGGTGGCACGTAACAATTGGCGCTGCGGACAGGGTTCTTCAAAAAGAAAAATATTTATACTGTTTTTTATTTAATAAAAAATTATATAATATTTTACGGAGGCAGTTCAATTCACCCATGGTTGGGTCGTCCTTCCCCCTCATCCTCCGTATCGTTTATTGTTTAATGAAGATAAACATTAAATTTTTCAAGGTATTATATAAAGCAGTTTAGTGTGTTGTGCACATACAAAAAAAAAAGAGAGGGCCCTATCCCTCTAAATTTTTGCCTTCAGCGTACATGACATTAACTAAGTGGTTTTAGCTTCTTCTTTGCCTGATCCGTTCCTCTTCTTCTCTGCTCGAAAGGAGTTTGTTGATAAAATTGCTAATCAGCTTCCATTTGTCAAGGCCACTCATCATCAACTCCACGATCGTTTCCGGTCGCAGCTCCTGACCCAATGTTTCTTCCAGTGTCCTTCGGTCTGTCCTCCATCGGTCACAGCCGAATATTGCATGTTCGATGTCGTCTGTTGCTACGAGGCAGTCAATGCAACTAGGGCCTTCCAATTTCCCAAAACGGTTCAGATAATATCTAAAATATCAGATCCTTTTGGGATTATCACTAATTCTGCGTTTTTCCATGGTTGTGGAAATGTTAATTTTTTCGTTGATTCGTTTACAATCAGTGTTAGATCATCGGATATTAAATACCATGATTTTTTCAAGATTTTTCCTGTTAAATTATTATATCCTGGTGCTTTATTAGGATTCATTCTCCAGAGTCCGATTTTCACTTCTTCTTTAGTAATAATTCGTTCTGGTGTGTAATCCATTGTTTCTATTATTATCCGAGAATCTTCTCCGTCGATTGTCGGTATTAGTATATCTGTTATTTCTTTAATGTTTCACCGACTGTTGTGGTAAAGTTTCCGTCTATTTTTCTCATCGATGTTGGTACATGTTGAGTGATTATACCCTTTTTAATCCATTTGAAGGTTTTGCCCCAAATGTCTTTATTTCCTTCGGTGGCAAATTCTTTCCATGATTTGAATTTCTCTTTTCGTAATTGACTAGTGTACTGATTTCTAGCTTCATTATATGCTTGTCTGTATGGTTCTGAGTTATTACTATTACTGTTTTTAATGTAAAGTCTTTGTTTTTTCCTCATATTTCTTTTTTTTTCATCTAACTCAGGTGTCCACCATTGAGGTTTGATTTTTATGTTTCTTTTGGTTTTTGGTATGGACTTATCTGCTGATACAATCAAAGATTTAGTTAATTGTATGATTCTGTTGTTTATGTCTCCTGTAATTTCCTTTTTATTGATCTCTTGCTGCAGGGTTTTTGTGAATATGTCCCACTTTGCTTTTTTAACATTATATCTTTTTTGTCTTGGTTTGTATTGACATCTGCACAAGTGTTTGATTCAATTTCAAGAGTAAAGCTTATGATGTTGTGGTCACTTGTAGTTTGTTGTTCAATTATTTTCCAATTTTTTATACGATTTGTCAGTAAGTTGGTTAATGTAATGTCAATCCAAGTGCTTCCTCTTGATCCTTTATAAGTAGGGTTGTGTGGAATTTGGTTTTCTAATTTTAAATTTTCAGTGTTTCTGCTTCCCCACGTTGTGGAGAACGCATTAACATCTGCACATATTATCATTGGTTTGTCGAGACCTATTTTTTCTATGATATTTGTTAATTCCGTAGTAAATATTATGGTAGGTTCTCTGAACTGGAAATATGCTGATATGAGTACGACATTTGATCCGTCTATTCCAATATTGGCGATCGCAAAATGTTTATTCATATGTTGTTGTAGTGCTACTACCTCTAGCTTTGGGTTTATTACCACAATTGCTGTCCAGGTCGTGATACTTTCTCTGCCTTTTATGTATTGTCCCTTGTGGCATATAACTCTGTATGGATTGATTTCAAGTCCTACGAGCTTATGGTTTCTTGTGTAAGGCTCTTGTATTAATATAATATCTATTTCATTATTTCGACTATAGTGCAGGAGTTCGTCATTTACTATCTGACTTCTCGCTGCATTTATTTGAAATATTTTTAGATTGTTCATGTCGAGTTTGTGCCGTAATTGGTCTTTCTACACCTTTGTATTATTGCTCTCAGACGTGAGAGGCAATTAAGGTGATTCGATGGTTCATTTTTACCACAGTTAACACATTTTGGATTCAACTTGCAGTTTTTCCAATCATGGTCCTTTTCTTGTGATGAGCATACCATGCATGTCTGTATATTTGTTGGACAATACTTTGCAATATGTCCATGTCTTTGACAAATAAAACATCTGGTAACTTAGTCGTATGGTATAATTCTACAATACGACATGCCGATAAAAAATCGTCCATTTACCAGTTTATAAGATCCTCAACAACTTCTCCAGTCAAATCGCTGTCTACGTTGTATACCAGTATTTTTGGTTTCAACGTTTTTTGCTCAACGACATTGAGATTACTTTGCAACAGGGCTTCTCTAGTCTTTAGATCGGCAGGTTTTATATAGATGTCTCCCGTTTTTTTAATAGTATTAGTAGCTATTATGTTTGGTCTAGGGTTGTTTTTTAGTATCTCGGAATAAGCTTGTTTTTTAAGTTCTAGAGATGTTTTACTCTCTATGTTCTTAACAATAAATCCTGGGTCTGGTGTTTCATTTTTCGCTTTTTCAATTAGTTTTCTAGAACGCGGTCTATTATTCTTCTTTTTTATGACAGGAATAAATCCTTCATTATTGTTTATATTCTTTGGTTGATTACCACTTGATGGTCTCAGTCTAGATCCCAAGCGGGTTTTAATTGCACGAGGTACCGTATTGTTTGCTTGTTTGTTGATTGGGTTTGCTAATTTCTCAATAATTTTCTTTAAATCTTTTACTTCATCACGAGTGGAACAAATAATAGTTTCTATTTTGTTTGAGATTAGTGTTTCTATGTTTAACTCCATTTGGTCAAGTTTTGTTTTAAATGTTTCTAGATCATCAGTTTCTTTTGTCGCCATTTTTTGTTTTAACTTTTCTACATATACTATTGATGCTTCAAATCTTTTCATTGTAATAGTATCGACTCCGTGTTTATTGGTTATTTGATCATGGAGCTCTTGTAAAGATGTTAATACTGTACATATGTAATTTAATCAATAAATAAAAAAATTATACATTTACCATCACTAGGGTCAATGCCCAGTTTTCGAGCAACAATTAAAGAATTAGAGAAACCTTCACTTATATCTGGATCTGCTCCAGATTTTAATAAAACTTCTAAATGTTGGATTATGCCATTTGCTACAGCCAGTGGCGTACATTCAAATTTGATCTGGGGGGGGGGGGGGGTTTAAAAAAAATAACCAACACTAAAACTTTCCCTTTAAAAATACCCATTTTCCTAACAATCAAACACATTACACATATAAATATCAATAGGCAAAGCAGCAAAACAAATACAAAGGTTTACATAACTCATGGTAGTTAAATATTATTTAATATGCACATAGTAAATACAGAGAATTATATATATATTATACTATTAATTATTTATAATAAAAATTCTAATCTCCTTTTTTTATTGGATAGTTCAACCAACACTTCATCAGGAGTAATTGAATCATTTTTGTTGATCGATAGCATAGCTAGACCATTAAGTCTTCCCTATCAAAATTAATTACAACATTAAATTAAGTTGAATCATTATAATCATTAATACTATTATTTAAATTAAACATACCTCAGAAGTAGAGTTGCGTAAGTAGGTTTTTATTCTCTTGAGAGTTGAGAATGCCCTTTCATTAGTGGCAGAAGAAACTGGTAAAGTTGCTAATATTTTAAGTAACTTAAAAATATTTGGGTACATGGCTTCATTACATATGTAAATAGCGTCCATTGTATTTTTTGGTTTATCCGTTTCTGATAGACATTTAAGTTTTCGTTGCCAAAGTTTGAACTCATTTTTGAATACCTCATCACAATTTCCAATATCTTCTAGATCGTCGATATACTGTTTTGTAAGAGATATAAAATCTTCTTCATAACCACTTTCTTTAAATAAGGAATGAAAGCTTGTCAATGTACTTTGGTGATTTGTAAATCTTTCTTCCAATTCATTAATGAATTTGTCTATGTACGGAATAAATACTGATACTCGATAAAATATTTCTGGATCGTTTGTTTGAATGTTACACCTGTTGGTTTGTCTTTTTGATATTCTTGGCATGTTTGTTATGGTTGTTGACATAAACTTCTCCAACGGCAGAATAGAACAAAATGAACGAACATTTCATAATTAAATATTTTAACATGGTCATTTACGATAGCGCTATATAAATAGAATCCATTTCACCGTATTATTGTCGCTCACGAGAAATTCAACGATTATAACGTAATCGGTTTTTCCTCCGTTGTCTGATCGAGTCGGTCGAGATAATGACAATATTAATATGTACCTATGCAGTGTATGATCAAGTATACATATTGTGTACATACAAGTATGTATATATAAGTGTATATACGGCAACCATAATTTCATTATGAAATCTTTTTTCGTTGTTGGTAAAGTATAGTGTTTACTCAATAGTCATATTATTATGACGTTTGTTTGTCCGTGTATAATAAGAAATTTATTAATAATATCACATTTTTTTTAGTCCTGGGGGGGTTTGAACCAACATAACATAAATAATTTATCACTTTAATAAACATCTTAGCTTAGTTTAAATTAGTTGTACATTTTTACACACCTTATGTTTTTCTTGATACTCGGACATGTCAAGTCTAATCAAACTATTTACATCATTTTTGTGCAAATATTTAGCAACTTGTTTAGCCAACTCAGTTTTCTGTCAACTCAGTTCTCTTTCTAGAAGAAGTATTATGGATTTGATTAGAAATGATGAAGATTTAGTTGCATTAACAGGGATCCCCAGCATCGAAAAGTTGTTAAAACTTGTCAGTATTGATAAAAAGTTTAAATTATAATATCAATTTTTCTCTTGATATTCTTCATAGAATAGTGTTAGTATTAATGAAGTTAAAACTAAATACATCTTACAAATGCTTGGCAGTTTTGTTTGGTGTTTGTAAAAGTACTTGTACAAATTATTTTTACGAAACAAATTGATTTGTTATATTTAATTTTAAAACCTTTAGTTATGTGGCCTTCTAAATCGAGTATTTCTAAAAATATTCCTAAATGTTTCATAAATTTCACAAGTACTAGGGTAGTAGTTGATGGAACAGAAACTCCTATCGAAGTTCCAAAATGTTTGTCATGTCGAATTAGAACTTATTCTTTTTATAAAGGTAAACATACTATTCAATTTATGGTAGGCATGTCTCCAGATGGCCTAATAACTTTTGTTAGTGATGTGTATGGTGGCAAAGCATCTGACAAACATATATTTGTAGAAAGTAATATTTTAGAAAAGTGTGATATAGGTGATGGTGTTATGGCTGATAAAGGTTTCCTTATTGAAGAAGAATGTTCTAGGGCAGGTGTTAAATTATTTCGTCCCCCTTTTTTGAAAAAAAAAAAACAACCATCTTTTGAAGACGGTTCAATGAACACAGATATAGCTAGAAACAGAGTTCATATAGAACGAGCTATTCAAAGATTGAAAATATTTCATGTTTTAAAAAAAAATATGCCCTGGAAATGTTTAAGTAAAATTGACAAGACTGTGTACATTATATGTGGAATAGTAAATATTTCCCAACCAATAATTGGAATAACTGGATTTTGAAAACAAATATTTATATATAATGATACAAGCACACTAATGAGTTTATTTTATTTTAATTCAAATTTTTATTTTACATTGTATACATTTAACTTTATTAATTCTCTGTATTAAAATGTAATTTCTTAGAAATATATATAATTATAATTAACATATCTTCTTCTTCTTCTTCTTCTTCTACTTCGCCTTCCTCCCAACTATTTGGGGTCGGCCACCCTTGTCCTACACCTCCACTTTACTCGGTCAATCACATCTCCTCTGCACACACCGACAGCCCTCATGTCATTCTCCAAAGTCTCCAACCATCTCTTTTTTGGTCTTCCTCTTCCTCTTTTCCCTTCAACGTCCATCTTCATAACCACTCTTACTGCATTCGTTTCCTCTCGCCTCATCACATGCCCAAACCATCTCAGCCTATTTTCTCTCATCTTGTCCACAATTGGCGCTACACCAACACTACCTCTCACGTATTCATTCCTTATTCTATCTTCTCTTGTCACTCCACTCAACCATCTAAGCATTCTCATTTCCGCGACACTCATACTTTGTTCTATTCTCCTGTTAACCGCCCAACACTCTGAACCATACAGCATAGTTGGTCTCACTACACTTTTATAAAATTTACCTTTCAGCCTAATTGGAATTCTCTTATCGCATAACACGCCCGATGCTTCTCTCCATTTCATCCACCCGCACTTAATCCTATGTTTTACATCCATGTCAAAGCCCCCGTCCTTTTGAACAAAAGATCCTAAATATTTAAAGGTCTCAACTTCACCTATCACATCACCATCTATTGTCAGTTGTCTCCTCATTCCTTCAACTTCTTGGTTTCTTTGTCCAAAATCATACTCAATATACTCAGTTTTATTTCTACTAATTCTCAATCCCTATTCTTCGAGGGCTAACCTCCACTCATTTAACCTATTATTGACAACTTCTAGGTTTTCTCCTATCAGAACTATATCATCCGCAATCATACACCATGGTATCTCACCCAGTATCTCCTTTGAAACCTCATCCATTACCACTGAGAACAGGTAGGGGCTTAGAGCTGACCCCTGGTGCACACCTACTCCTATACTGAAACCTTCTGATACTCCACACCGACTCTTGACACAAGTACTCGACCCTTCATACATATCATGGATCAAATTAACATACATTTTTGGGACATTTTTTCTCATTAATGCCCACCTTAAAACTTCTCTTGGCACCCTGTCATACGCCTTTTCTAAATTTATAAACACCATGCATAGTTTTTTATTCTTTTCTCTGTACTTCTCTACTAATTTCCTAACACAAAATAATGGCTCCATTGTCGATTTTCCTGGCATAAAACCAAACTGGTTTTCTGATATTGACGTCTCACTTCTTATCCTCTTCTCTATAATCTTTTCCCAGATCTTCATACTATGACTCATGAGCTTTATTCCTCTATAGTTCCCACATTCTTGTATGTCTCCTTTTCCTTTAAAAATTGGTACAATAAAACTCTTTCTCCAATCTTCTGGTATTTTTCCTTCTATCAGTACCTTATTAAAAAGATTTTTCAACCACCCAATGCTTACATCTCCTAACCTTTTCCATACCTCTACAGGTACTCCATCTGGTCCTACCGCTTTTTTCTTTTTCATCGCCTTCACCGCATCTCTCACTTCCTCCTCGCCCACTAGACCAATTAATCCTTCATTCCATGACATACTCTCTAAAGCTTCTTTTGGATATTCCTCGTTCAGTAATTTCTCAAAATATTCTTTCCATCTTTTTTTACATCCTCATCATTTGTTAAAACTCTCTTATCCTCATTTTTTATAGACCAGACATCTTGGAAATCCTTGGATCGCTTTTCTCTCACCTTCGCCAGTCTATAAATTTCTTTTTCTCCTTCCTGTGTTCCTAGCCGCTCATATAACTCATCATATCTATTAAGCTTTGCTTTGCTTACCGCACTTTTCACTATTTTACATACATTTTTATACTCAATCCAATCTTCCCTCATCCTATTTTTCTGCCATACCTTAAATTGCTTTTTCTTACTCGCTATTACTCTCTGAATCTCCTCATCCCACCACCACGTTTCCTTGTCTTCTGGTAAACTACTTTTGGTTTCACCAACAACCTCTTTTGCTATGTTCTTAACACAAGTGACCATCCTTCTCCAAACCTCATTTATATCTCCCTCAACATTCCACACAGCTTTTTCTTTTAATTTCTTTATAAACTCCTTCTCTTTGTTTCCTATTAATTTCCACCACCTAATTCTGATCTCCTTCCCTGTATTCCTTCTTTTGATCATCTTTTTTCCACTACACCATACTTCCATTATCATCAACCTATGTTGTGTTATTACACTCTCTCCAGGAATTACTTTACAATCCTTTACTCTTTTTATATTGTCTCTCCTCCACATAAAATAATCAATCTGCGACCTATTTCTTCCACTCTTGTATGTTATATAATGCTCTTCTCTTTTCCTAAAATATGTATTGATTACTGCAAGCTCATACGATTCTGCAAAATCCAAAACTTTTTCTCCAGCCTCATTCCTCTCGCCAAAACCATACCCTCCATGCACTCTTTCATACACTACCCTCTCACTCCCTACGTGACCATTCATATCACCACCAATCACAGCATCCTCATTTCCTGGTATTCCTTGCATCACCTCATCCATCTCTCGCCAAAACTCTTCCTTTTCACTTTCTTCACATCCTACTTGCGGTGCATACGCACTTACTACGTTTAATACTTTCTCCTCGAATACCAATTTTACCGTAATAATTCTATCACTTTTCCTTCCTACGTCGACTACCTTAATTTTCATCTCATCATCCAATATTACTCCAACGCCATTCCTAGTACTAGTCCTACCTGAATATATTACCTTATAGCCCTCTCCTATTTCTTTTGCTTTCTCTCCTTTCCATTTAGTTTCCTGTACACAACAAATATTAATTTTCCTTCTCTTCAATACTTCTGCTAATTCCCTACTTCTGCCTGTCAACGTTAATTATAATTAACATATTATGTTAATTAATATTATGTTAATTAATTAATTAATTATGTTAATTATAATTAACATATGGTAATACAAATTATTTGGTAAAAGTTAAAAATTAGTATTAAATAGAAAAAACAGTACCTACTTCATATTTTAATCAACCGATCTTGATGTCTAACTAAAAAAGGCAAATAATGATTAAAATAAACGCAAATTAATGTTTGATACATATTTGTGCAATACTCGTGGTCAAACTCGACTTCAATTTGTAAAATTGAATCGTTTATTTGTTCATATACAATTAGGATACCCATAGATAAATTACATAATAACATGCCTAACTGAATTTGGGCGTAGTACTGATGGTTTTTTTTTAGCTTTATTTCTCCTGTAACTTCATCAAATAAGATGTATTTTAACGTTTTTATTAAGTCTATTCCTGATTTTGATTTTCCCGCAACTGGACATTTAACTTTTATTAAAACAAAGTTCTCACCACATTGATAAAAATCATCAGGGCTAAACCCAACCCACGGACATTAATAATCAAACCAAAGGTTTTGATTTGAAATCCCATAAGTCTTTCAAATGCTTTCTTAGCTTTGTCCTCATAATTTTTATTTGGATTGGTCTACAATATTAGCTTCATTTATAATTTCCTGACAAGTAAACAATAGCTTTTTCACAATATCACAACAATGGTTTTCAATTACACGAGGCTCATGACGACCTTTCATATGTAAAGCAATTGCAGAATCAGGAAAGTCTACAATAAAAGATAAGGTTTTTAAATTTAGTATCATGAATTAAAATATATCTAAAGGACATCTACAATGTCCAGTTATTTTCTGATAATGCTAACCGGTAGAATTTCTTATGTGTTAACCGATATGTCATAATGCGCCACACATCATTAGTTCGAAACTGATATAAAACTACCTAATAAAGTACATTGTAGAAAAACTCAAATTTCAAAATACTACAACTCAAAAACTATTGATTTCCGCCAATTTTTGTTTGCACCATTGTTTTTAAAACGTTGATTTACCTAGGATTTGAAAAAAAAAATCGAAAAATTCGAGTGGCCGCTAAACTAGATATATGCCAAAATTTTATTTATTCGTATTTATTTACTATGTCTGTCGTTGAAGAATGTATATGTGGTAAAAAAAAAAATAATTTAAATCCAACAAATTGGGCACGACATATAAATGCGGGGGACATTTCAGTTCCTGTGGCCCTCGGATCTGGGTATTTTTTTGGGTTAATTGGACCAAAAAAAAACACTTTATGAAGAATAAAAAAAATTGATATCTCGCTTGGTTCGCGAAATATCGGAAGTTTTGGAAATATCTTTGACGCGCATGACCGCGACTTAGTACGGTTTATACGCGATCACATTTGAGTATTGAGTACGCGATCCTTTAACTTACCATATTGTTTTTAACATTGAAATGCATTGCAAGTGTACGAATCTTGCGAATGCATATCAATAATCCACCTGTATTGACCTGAATTAATGTATAATGCGTGTACAAATTCAAAATACAACCTCGTCAGAATCATCGTCACTGATTTCGTCATGTTCGTCAAAAATCTCCTCTTTAATCAGAGTCATTCGAGGGCGTTTCGCACTTGACAACATCGCCCAAACCTTCTGATTCGACCGTTGGTGGGTCGATTTCTTTGAGTACAAGATGTTCAACTTCTACGTCGTACGTTCTACGTTGTACTAAGTCGCGCGTCAAAGTTTTTTTGAAAACTTCCGATATCTCGCAAACCAAGCGAGATATCAATTCTTTTATTCTTTTAATGAAATAAGGAATTTAATTTTGGAATATGGTCCATGTCAACCATATTTGAATGGCATGACTGAAAAGATTTTCCCAAAGACTACCAAAAGAAATTTCAATGACATTCACTAATACCGAGTTCATCCTGATAAAACTAAACACCGTAGAGATTGGCTTTCTTATTCACCGAGTCAAAATAAAATTTATTGCTTGCACTGTTTTTTGTTTGGAACCAGTTTACATAGTTCCCTAGCTAAATCTTGGACAAAAGAAGGTTTTAATTCATGGAAAAATTGTGTGCATGCAATACACATTCATGAAACTTCAGTAGATCATGTAACATCTTCATTACAATTTAAATTGAGACAAACAAGTTAACCTATTTCGCCAGCCCTTCAAAACCAACAAAAAACTCAAGTTGCTATGAACAGGCAAGTTATTAAAGAATTAGTGGACATTGTTTTATACTTAGCACATCATAACCTTGCTTTTAGAGGGCATACAGATACAGGGATCCCTAATATTCAAAACGGTAATTTCAAGGATCTAGTAATTTTAATGGCAAAAAACTCTATACCTACCGTTATCAGAACACTTACACAAAATTGATAGTTAAGGAAAAAAAGAATACTCTTTTGTGACTTGGCAACGTCAAAACCAACTCATTGAATCTATTTCAGAAGAAATTTCATCGCATATTCAATTGGTCATAAGAAAGTCTCATATGTTCAGTATATCTGTAGATTCAACATTTGATGCATCGAGGAAAGAACAAGTGTCTTTTGTGGTTTTTGTACGTTGATGAGTCGTTAGGAGATGTATTTGAAAGAGTTGTTGCAGTAAAAGAATCTCCTGCTACAAGTGAACAAGATCTATATGATTTATTTATAACGATTATGGAAAAACAAAAATATCACTGGAAAGAAGAACTTGTTGGGCAATCCTATGACGGTGCAAGTAATATGTCGGGAAATTATAAAGGTCTTCAAGCCCGCATTAAACAAGAAAATCCTCAAGCATTGTTTGTTTGGTGCCATGCACACAGTTTAGCACTTATAGTCAAACAAGCCGTTTCATCAGACTCCAATACAATAGATTTATTTGGTCATTTAGAATCTTTATATGTGTTTATTTGGTGCTCCAAAAAAAGAGCTGCTTTATTTAGAGAAAACCAAATTGAACACTCCCAATCTCATGCTGTAAAGCGTGTAAGTACAACTTGTTGGAGTTTACATTCAACAGCTATAAATACTGTATTAAAATGTCATGATGCGTTGCTAAAAACTTTAAGCCAAATTAAAGACTACGAGAAAAGTGACCCTGTAATATCTTCTACTTGCAGTGGCCTTTTAACATATTTTACGTCATACAAATTTGTATTAACAGCTTTTGTGTTTAAAAATATATTTCCTATATTAGAACCGGTAAACAAGCAGTTTCAATCTCGTGATATAGATATTTTACTAGCTACAAATATACTTCAAAATTCAATATCAAAATTTATTAAATTAAGAAAGGAATTTAAAATGGTTAAAAACATGGCTGATGAATTTTCGGAAAGTAGTGCTATATCATTTAATCCACTAAAAATTACAAAAAAAAAAAAAGTTCCTAGAATGGCAGGTATTATAATATATTTAATTATATAATATTACATTTTCAAAAATGTTCTGTCGATTTGAAATTTAATTTAATTTGTATTGTTTTTATGTATAGGTGAAATGACATGTGATGACCAAGTATGTGATCCATTAAAAAAATTTGAAGTACAAACATTCAATTCTATTATTGATATAACACTATCTCAGTTGAAAACTCGATTTGATTCAACAAATATTGGTGCTTTAAAAGATATGTCTCTACTTTCAAGAAGAAGGATTCAAGAAATAAATAGAAATCCAAATTCTCTTCCTCATGACTCTTTTGAAAAGTTGTGTTTGATGAATACAATGATTGATAGAGATATTTTAATTACAATATCTACAATTTTGTAATAACTTCATAGGCGCAATTTGGGTTAAATTTATGGGGGTGCTAGATTTAAGTTGACCAAAGTGACTCGTGGGGGGCTTTGCCCCCCACACCCCCCTACGGCCTTACCACAACACCATTTATACATTCATCGCATTAACTTATTAATCTATAATTTATAAGAAAATAATATTAAAGAAAATAAAACACAGATTCAAGGTACCTATATAAATACAGGTAAATACATTTTTTATTTTTATTTAATTATTATATTAAAGATATACGTCTTTGAGTCAAACCAAAGTTATTTATAATTTTATCTTTATCAATTTTAGTGCTAAGATCTCTCTCAATACTGATAACTGACAAATCGGTAAATTTCGATTGTCCCATACTTGTCCTAAGCCAATTCTTTATACGACGCATCGACGAAAAAGACCTTTCACAAGTAGCCGAGCTTATAGGAATTGTCAATCCTACTTGAATAAGTTTAAATAAATTTGGAAAAACATCTTTAGTCACCACTTTCTTTATTCCTTGTATATCAAAATCCAAATTTCTATTTTGTATACAATTTCTTGTCAGCAACATTTCAGCTTTTAATGACATTAAATCAATATTTACAACATCCTGAAATTATATCACCCTCACGTGATTATTTTATTTACAGAATTAATCTATATTACATTAACTAACCTTGTAATGATTAATGAAATATGAACCTTTTTCAAAATCCATTTTCATAAATTTGTCTAATGAGTTAGCTAAAACTAAACTTTCATCCGAAAAACGGTACTTTAAATTGACAATAACAGAATCAATTATTTGAAAATAAATGATTTTCCAATGCTCATTGTCAATTGTTCTACATTCCGACTCACTTTGTTGTCCAGTTAAGGTTTCAAGATTATAGCTCTGTAAGTGATGTGGCTCTTGGCGTTTACGTTTAGATTTTGTTCCTAAGGATATAAAAGTAAAAACATTAATACTTTTAGGTACCTATTAATGTTAAAAATATCTTATTCTTGACACATTTTTAAATTATTAATTCTTACCAGAGTTTGATAATTCCAATGTTATTTGGTTTAACTGTGCGAATTCCTTAATTTGTTCCCAAAGCTTAAAAAAACTATCTTCATTCCTCTGATTTTCAAAAGTAGAAATTACACTTTGAATTATATTACTTGATGTTCCCAAGGTAGCAGATTTAGATTGAAGTTGATTGCTTAAAACATTTATAATGGATAACACTTCATTCAATATGTGAAGAACTATTATAAATTCTAATTTATTAATAGAACTTAAAATACCTACAAATCAGAAAAGTGAACATTATTATTATTTTATTTACTATATATAATTAAAAAAAAACATTTAAATTAAAGTTTTATAATAATACCTAATGCACGTGCTACATCTTTATCTATTTGTTCTTCGATTTCATCGTTGAGAATATTAAGAATGCTAGAATAATTTTTCAACATTGCAACACAATTTTTATATCTGCACACCCATCTTGTATCACATATTCTTAATACATTTCCTTTATTTAATCCTAAATTTCTTTGCATTTCACATAATTTTTTATTTTTTGATGGTTGCGAAAAGTGTACGTATATTGCTTCAAGCATATTAAAAACATTTTTTGCATTCTGAAAAATATAATAAGACATTTTTTATTAATATCTACAAATCTATAGATTTTATGATTTTGATTTGTTTTAATATTACCTTTATTGTCTTACATGTATCTACAACTACTAAATTAAGGCGGTGTGCCATACAGTGAGTGTATATAGCGTATGGATAGTGTTCTTTAATTCTTGATTGAACACCGCGTAAGTGTCCAGACATAACACTGGCGCCATCATATGATTGTGCAATTATTTTGATTTTAGACATAGTCAGTTTTTGTTTTTCAAAACATTCAAACAGTGCAGTGACAATATGGTTGGAAGTTTGTCCTTTTGAAACATCAACAAAACACAAAAATCTTTCATATACATCCAGGTCAATGGTGTATCTCACACAAATTGACAATTGTTCTTCTCTATAACATCTACAATTAAATGACAATTTAATTAGTTTTGACGCATTAAAAAATAAGAGTTTTATAAGAAAAATGCATAAAACAAACCTAGCTTCATCGCACATTAAAGCAAAAAAACCAATCTTTTCAATTTCTTTTACAATAGTTTCTCTGATATCCTCTGCACACAATTGAATTAATTGATCTTGAATAGACCAGCTAGTATAATTTGTTGTTTCATCAAATTTGATTTTGAAATCCGGCTGATAATTTGATAATAATTTACATAATTCCTTAAAATTACCTGAAAATGTTAATGTATATAGATATACTCTTGAAAAAATAAACTTATTATTTATAAAAAAATTAAAATATTACATAATGTTATTAAATATAAATGCAGTTTAAAATTAACTTAAGAGTACCTTGGTTTAGAGAATCTGCATCTTCTCTGTGGCCTCGATAGGCAATACCTTGTTTCCCCAAAAATAATATGATGTCAATAAGCGTACCAATATAGGTACGGTTTTTGGCCACTTGTTCCTTATAGCCACTACACTGCTTTACCATAACAGAACCAGATTTCTTACAAGCCAAGTACCCAGACATCTTAGATACACAAACTAAATGTTGCTTTGTTTTGTCATGTTTTTTCAGTTTTTCATTAAGCTAAATAGACAAAAAATTAAGTACATATTTTATGAAATATAAAGGTATAATATATACCTATACTCTAAAGTTTGATCTATTTTTATTTTTTTTAGTAATATTGTTCAGAAACCAAAATAGTCAAAATATAAACATACTTTTTGCCAGTTTGAAAATCCTTTTTTTGTCCAAACATCATCAATAAGTTCATCAGCAAACATTCTACATGCATAGCAAAATGCTGCGTTGCTTTTCATACTATACTCCAACCAAGTATATTGTTTATACCATTGGCTACTAAATGATCTGTTTTGCGAACCAAATCTAGTTTGTTTATAAATCTACATGATAGTGTAATTTATTATTTTACTACAATATTGAATATATACAAATAAAAGTATTTTAATTTTTAAATAGGTAGGTATTAAATTATTAAATGAATAATATTAATACCTACTAGCTACGATAAATAATAAATATAATATAAATTGCTGACAATTATCTAATAATGTCAATATTATTGTTATTAATTTTACCAATTATTAACTTACATTTAAAACAGGACGGCAAGGTCCACTAGCGAGATTTCCCAAATCGGAATGTTGGAGATTATTTTCGTTGTGTTGAAAAGGTAATGTTTCAACAAAATCAGTATCAGTTTGATTAACTATAACGTCATCTTTTTCTACAATTTCAATGTCCGGGTCATCAACAACCTCAGAATTCATCTAAAAAAATTTAAAAATATAACAATAATTAAAATTATCATTAAGATGATTATAAAGAATGTTTTTTTCTGTATTTAATAAATATCAAAACTTACTTCTTGGTGTTTATCATTTTTTGACTTTTTTTCAAAATTGAAAATATTAAAAATCTTTTTAGTATTTTCCATTATAAACTTTAAAGCAATAACAACATTAACAACTTGAGTAATAATAATATTATTCAATTTTCTTAGCAAGGGTAAACAGTAAACGCCTAACTTACACCTTACACGTACCACGTACGACGCACAGGATTCACGATTCAGACACTTGAGTGTGGACTGATGGTGGAACGTGTGTGTTTTCACAGAAAAATGCAATTGAAATGGTCACCTCGGAGTTCGGATCGACAATAAATTGATTACGCGCGTTCTATTTTTAGACGATTTTTGTATTTACCAGATTCGTGAAAGAAATTGATAAGCTAACGGGATACTCGAATATTCGATATCGATAGACGTTTCGGCGTAATCGTTATCGACTATCGTTCTATGAAGTATAAAATCTTCTTGTGTTATTAATACATAGTAATATATTAATCAATATAAACAATAAATTACCCATAATATTATATAAGATAGGTATTATTATATAATATTTATATTATTATTATTATGAAAGTGAAAAGTCTTAGAAATAAATTTATTCTAATGCCTATGGGCTATGACATAATATGAAAAGTAATAACAAATAAATTTTGGGGGTGCTAATATGAAATTTGGGGGTGCTAAGCACCCCCAAGCACCCCCCAAATTGCGCCAATGAATAACTTCATAGAAATTGAAAGTTCTGTGCTACTCCCTAATACTCTTCATGGTTCATTTAATAATTGTGAAGATTAAAATGATGAAGAATGTAATCTTGACATTGACTATAATTTTGATATGGATGATGACAATAGAGAGAGTGCCGAACAAGATAAAACAAATATGGCCAACACTCTACAAATTTTTAAAATATTCTGTACAGCTAATTTAGCTAATGTATTTCCAAATCTGTTTTATGTTCTAAAACTAAGTGTAACTCTACCAATTACTATTTGTAGTGTAAAAAGAAGCTTTTCAAAACTGAAGCTTATTAAAACTAAATTAAGAACTTCTATGATACAAGAACGACTTGAACATTTAATTAAAATCAGCTGTGAAAGAGATATTCAACCGAACATCGAAAATATAATTATTTGTATGGCAGGTAAAAGCTCTGTACTTAATAAATGTTTAATATACTAAACAAAATTAAGGTTTTTTGTACTATTATATTATTATGTTTATTACATATTTACATGTGGATACTATAAAGTAATATACAGAATGTGAAGAATGTCCCATAAGGATATAATCATTTGCATCCAAATAAAAATCAGTTTTTTTTCTATTATACCTACCTATAAACTGAAAATTATTTAAAATCATAATATTATTGGTAATAAAAGTTTGAAATATCAACATTTATAAAAAATAAAATGTAAAATATGCAATTTAACTTTTTTTAATAATAAAATAAAAATATTAGTCCTTGTGAGGGTTTTTTTTAGTAATACCAATTCAATTATCAGATGAAAAAAGCATATCAGATGAATCATTGCATGCACATAATAGCATAACATATAATACCTACATTACCTACCTACCTAATAGTTAGAACTTAAATCTTTATTTGTGGTAGAGTGCTATTAATTATCTTGTTAACCACCTTACCATATAGTAAACATCCAATATTTATAACTTTATAAGTTATAACATAAATAGTGTCTAGTCTAGGTCTAGTAAGTCACTTTGGAATTAGGTATATGTTGGTATAATTTCAATTTATAATAAAAGTATGTATGATGGCTACTGATAAGGTTTACCTAATAAAAAAATGTGTTATAGAGGGAAACTATATTTGTGAAGAGATCAACTTTGTATACATCAAATACAATATGTATACATGTATATTGTATATATGTGTATATTATATATAAATTATAAACGTCAAATATTATTGGTCAGGGGGTGGTGGTGTCCAATAAATTTAAACGTTAGCCCTACCTCAATTTTTTGGTTTCGGCGCCACTGGCGGGGCCCATCCGGTTCTTTTTTTTGTTACATTAAAATTGAAATTCATTAAACAAAGTAATTACTTTAAAAACGTAAATTTAAAAATGCTGTAACTCCCAAATTAATGGTTTCCGCAAAAAAAATCAAACGGTTTCAAAATCAGCATTGAAAAACACATATTTTGAAATTTTGAAATTTCAATTTGTGAGAGGCGTGGTAAAGTGCACTTGTTCCGTAAATTGAATATATTTTTATTAGTTCAGTAGGTAAGTTTAAAGTACCTCATATTCTCATTTAATTATCATGCAAGGTCTATAAAAAAAAGTAATATTTACATTTTAATACATTTTAACTGGGTACCTACTTAGATATATTTTTAAAAATTTTAGGACAAATATTTGATTATACTTTAGGCTAAGTATTTTAAATTATTAGCTTGATATTTATTAATTATCAACAGAAAATCACATAGATAGAAATAAAATGTATTAATATATATTTATAATATTTTTTTATTTTTTTTATAAATAGGTATCTAATATTCTAACGTACTTTTGTTTTAATTATTTTAAATTTGTATCAATAAATAAATAATTCTATTTTTCTATTATCTTCCTCTTCACTACAGCTATTTTCCAAAGATGGTTCTTGATTGATATTTGATTTTAGGAATGACATAATACTTTTATTGCCTTTTACTGCCTTTTCTTTTTTTTTATTAATCGCCTTGCTCCACCAGATAATCTACTTTTTTTTATTTGGGGCTTCCATCATTTCCATCATTAATCATTACACCTCGGTTACATTCAGCCGCTGCCGCAGCTCCTCACGCTGCCGTATTTGATCCTCAAAATACTTCTGTGGCAACGTCGACGGCATTGAATGTTTACATTGTCTTGCTAATTACAGCAGCGCGTTGCCGGTTATGTTGCTGCTCGCGCTGCCCAGTTTAACACTCTTGACGTGAGCGTCGGACAGCGACAATACGAGGAGCATGGTCAGCGCGAGTGACATATATGACGGGATAATTTTGACCCACGCTATAGCTAAAAAAAAAATTTAAAGTGGCTCACTAAAAGTCTAAATTGATAAAAGATAGTTTGGTTACCTATTATAGATTATTGATATAATATATTATTTCTAAACCTCTTTTTCTTTATGAGTTATTAATGAGTTTACTTAAATAAAATTAACTAAATTGATATAAAAGCGCTATTACACAGACTACATTTTCAGTTATTCTAATTCCTAAATAGTTATAACTGTAGTTTATTATGATTGTTGCCAGCGTGTAAAAATAATTACATAATTGTATTCAAATTTACGTCGAAATTCGTTATCGCAAGTATCGACGCGATGAATATGGTTTAAAATCTCAGATCTAAAATGTAAGTTAGTAGTACAACAAAAATCCCGATTATAAAGAATATATATTTCTTATGGGTTTCCATGATAGAACTACATAATAGACTATTGCAGGGTTGCATAAACCCAATAAAAAAATAAATATAGACCAATAAAATATTTGGATAAAATGCCAGAGATTATTTGATAGTTAATTATTACATAGAAATTTAAATATTAATTCTACACCATTTAAGGATGATTCACACTGAACCGACACTCGCAGACCGGCACCGGACCGCACAGACACGTACCGGACCGACATTTTGAAAGAGTATTCACATCATACCGTCGTCCACAGTCAGACAACTAATGTAAAGTAATTTCTAGCTCTAACTAGCTCAAATAAAATTTCTGTATATTTATACTTTACCGGACACCCTTATTTTTATTGGATTAATGTAGTTTAGTATCTTACTAAAAACGATAGTGAAGTCTGAATTTGGGGCTCGAACTTAGTTTTCAAGTTACAGGTCTCTACAGGTTATACGTTTTTTTTACTATTTAAATGTAATTTAATTAACAATAATTTCAATATTATTTACGGTGCAGTGGTTTCACAAACATCGAGTTCAACTCCGGCGCAATCGAAATAACTTTTAGCAATATTTTATTATTTTGTGACCGTGTTTTTATTTATATTTATTTAAATTAACATTAATTATTTATCTTGTCCGTCACCACTGTCATCTTCATCATCGCCATTATCGTCATTTTCATTGCCGTTGTCCCCACTGTATCTTATTTTAGTTTTCGTGATTTACTCGCGTAGCGAGGTTTTAGGTTCACATACAAAGCATAATCCCATCAGCAGCAGTATCAAGGTTTACTCAAAAACTAGGTTAGGCTTAGACTATAATTCCCCTTGGGGCAAAGTCCCATCCGGCACGAAAAGTGACACGAAGTGTCACTCGAGTTTGTGAGTGGAGTCGGCAGGCGTAGCAAGCGAAGTCCGTAAATTTTAAAAATTAAAGTTTCGCTCGGTCTCGATAAGAAAGAATAGATTAGAAGATAAAATATGAAAGATATTTTTGATTTGCGATTACATGACCTGTACAATGTAACATATGTATATATATGTAATGTAAAACATAACATGTTCCCAGGGGCGTAGCCAGGGGGGGTGTTACAGGTGTAGTAACATCCCCCTTCCAGCAGAAGTATACTTATGTCTTATAAGATAAAGTTGCATCATTTACCGTTTATTTATCAAAACGAAAATAATAATAATTATTTCGATAACAATAATGTAAAGCAATAAAAAAGGACCCGACATTAATTATAATTTTAAACAGTTTTAGATTCTGAACGGAGTGATGGAATCTATTGGTTTTACAATGATGTGTGTGTTTTTTTTTTTTATTTTTTTATTTTTATTTTTTTTTTTTGTATCTGACGACACCTTTTTTGGCAGTAAAAATGCTTCGATTTGTTTATGTAGCAATTTTTCTGAAAGGAAAGTGAATGTAGATGGTACTTTGGCTGGTCTAAAATCCAACTTTTCAATACTTTTTAAAAAAATCAAAAAAAACGATAAAAAAATTACGAAAAAACTGGAAATTTTACCCAAAATCACGTTTTTATAAATTACATTTTTTTAAAATGCTCTAACTCAAAAACCAAAAATCACAACAACTTGAAATTTTCACCAAATCTTTATATTGGCGTTCTCTATACATGGTTAAGTTTTCAAAGTATTTTGACATATTTCGACTTATTTATAGACAATTTAAATTTTCAATTTTTGTAAAAAATTTTTTTTAAACATCTATCAAATTTAAATGGCATACCGAAAACTCTTGAAAATTTAATACAAGGTTCATAATAAGTTAAAATTAACGTAACTAAAAAATATCGGTGATCGGTTTATTCAAATTTTTTTTATAAGCCCTTAATACCCTTAATGCTCAAATTTGTATAAAATGTTTAAAAATCACGAAAATTTGCAAGTTATTTTGTAGATAAAAATTCATAAAATTTTTTCTGTTCATACTTAAGTTTCAACATTTTAACACTAGATTATCTATAAGATACTCTTCAAAAATCTTTAAAAAAATTTATACCGGACTTAGAGAAAAAAATTTTATGACTGTTTGAAATTTAAATATTTATGAAATTGCATAAAACAACGATTTATTCTCAAACGATTTTAAATATTTGTTATAATTCAAAAAGTATAAGTCGCAGATTTTTTAAATTTCTACCAGCTGTTAAGATTGGTATTTCCTTTATGACATATTTTTTTCAAAATATAATATTGATTTTTAAGCCACTTATAGGCATTTAAAATATTCGATTTTTTTAAATTTTATTTTTATAATCGGTGATAAAAAAAATTTGGCTCCTACAAAATACTTGAAAATTTAATAGAAGATTCCACAGAAGTAGTTCTTAATGTCATTCAAAAATGATTAATATCCATAGGCACAATTTTTTATAAGTGTTAGAACAGCGAATATTGACATAAAATTACATGTAAAATATAATATTATGTATAATATTCTAGACTGATAAATGATATCGGTTTTTTTTAAAATGCTCTAACTCCAAAACCAAAAACTGCAACAACTTGAAATTTTCACCAAATCTTTATTTTGAAGTTCTCTATACTTGGTTAAGTTTTCAAAGTATTTTGACATATTTTGACTTATTTATAGACAATTTAAATTTTCGATTTTTCTAAATTTTTCGTTTAAAAATAAAATATACTTATTACAATATTTATAAATAACATTGTATTATATTCTAGACAAACATATTATCTCCGTTCAGAATCGTTTTTCGTACCTATCATTGAATTCAAATTTAACAAATCCATTATAATGACCTATCCTATGAAGAGTCGCACTTCACATCCCAAGTGTACAGCAGAGCGAGGCCCATCCGGTTCTTTTTTTTTCTTTTATTTATAATTATAATATATAAGATAAAAAATTTAAAATTTTAATAAGTTCTCATAAACCATTACCTATTCACTTGTAATGCGTTTTTACAAAAATATAGGTAAATGTATTAGTTTTATGCGTATAATTTTGTCAATTAATTTTAAATAACACCTCCCCTTTGAAATTCCTAGCTACGCGCCTGCATGTTCCTATATAAAATAACCAAAAACGTGTCGTAAAAAAATGCAAAATTTCATGGGCACCCGATGGGAATTGAACCGTGTTCGGCGCATTACAAACCTACGCTTTAAACCATCGAGCTATGCAACATAGTAAAACAATATGGATAAAATTAAAATTTAAAAAATAACTACAAAAATCGCTAACTTCAAACAGCTATAACTTCCAAATTAAGTCCAAGCCCCAAATTTGGATTTCACCAACATTTTTTTCGTACAAAAATGAATAAGTCCAAAAAAAAGGGTGTCCGGTAAAGTATAAAAGTTCCAAAATACGTACTAGGTATACTAAATCAATATTGTGATAAATATTTTTGTATTATTATTATTATATTCAATTTTAGTATATGAACGTCGTGTTATCGCGTTCATACCACAATCCCCCTCGCCTAGACGACAACCGTGTCGACACGGACACGCACCGACAAAACATTCTTTCATACAATCATTGATAAAGTATTCTTAATCATTGATACAATGTCGGTACGGCACGGTACGGTTAGTGTCTGTGCGCTGACGGTCTGTTAAATGTGAATTGGAGTATTATTTTATTTTATATTAATTAATTGTCGTTCCGGTACGTGTCTGTGCAGTCCGGTGCCGGTCTGCGAGTGTCGGTTCAGTGTGAATCATCCGTTACTCGTTAATATACTTTTTGGTCACACTACCGTGTTGAATGATATAACTTGTATCATATCATATTCATCGATAAGAGATAACATAGTTACACGTCATTTACTACAAACTTTCTGAATCTTTAATCAAAATGTTTGTTATTGAAAATTATTATTGGTTTGATCAGAGTATTATGAACGTGTAACTATTAACTTGAACAAAATTTATTAATTCCAATAGAAAAAAAATGGGAACTGCAAATAGCACACCTATTCCCGGTGGAGGAACAGAAGGATATCATGTTTTAAAAGTAATAATTTATTTTAATTATCAATTAGATACTATAAGTATAAATTATTTTTTGTAAATAAGTGATTAATTACTAAGTTTTATATATTTCAAACCATATAGCTCTTGTTTTGAATGTAGGTTCAAGATAATTCACCTGGCCAAGCAGCTGGTTTGGAAGCATTTTTTGACTTCATATTAGCTATTAATAGCACAAGACTTGTAAGTTCTAATAAAATAAATAATTGTTACTATAAAATAAAAAATTATAATTCATATAAGATGTAAGAAATATTTATCTTAAAAATATTAATTAATGATTATGGACAAGGTATATTTATATATATTTTATTTATGTATATAAATAACTTGAATAATACATGATACAATGGTCATCTAATGAAATTTATGATCTTTAATATATTATAAAACTGATTTGTTTTGTGGTGGACTTAATTTAATGAAGTATAAGTTTACATTGAATTAAATTCATAATATATATTTTGTTAATCTATTATTACAATGGCATTTTTATTTATTTTATATCTTTTTTCAAGGATAAAGACAATGATACACTTAAAGAAATGTTAAAGAATGGAGATGGACAAGAACTCACATTAAGTGTATACAGTAGTAAAACACAAATAGTTAGAGAAGTTAAAATTATACCCAATAGCAGTTGGGGTGGTCAAGGTTTATTGGGTGTAAGCATACGATTTTGCTCTTTTGCTGGAGCCAATGAAAACGTCTGGCATATTCTTGTTAGTAAATAAAATAATAATATGTGTTCATATTAAGTTTTTAAATTTGAAAATGTTCAGGATGTACATCCAAACTCTCCTGCTGACAAAGCTGGCCTTAGATCACATACAGATTATATAATTGGATCTGATTCTATAATGCATGAGAGTGAAGATTTGTTTATGTTAATTGAAGCACATGAAGGAAGGCCATTGAAATTATATGTTTACAATGTTGAATTGGATACTTGCAGAGAAGTTTCAATCACACCAGATTCTGCATGGCCTGGTGAAGGAAGGTAATTATACTTTCTTATTAGAAATTAGATTAGTCATTATATTAATAGTTTAATTTTTATTTTTAAGTTTGGGCTGTGGAATAGGTTATGGGTATCTTCATAGAATACCCGTTAGAAAAATATCACAAAACAAGGATATTCCTGCACCACCTGTTATAAAACCAGCAGTTGTGAACAATGTTATGGTAAGCAAAAGAATGATTGCATCATCAAAATAATTAATAAATTAAGTAATTTTTATGATAGTTACTTGATAAATTATTAAAATTTTCTAATTTGTTAGGAAAAACATAACTATCTATATTGGATTTTTAAATTATATTTAAATAGTTAGTGAATTAATTTAATTTTTTGTTTAGTTAAGTTCTAATTAAAAGTTTATCTGTAATGCCTAAAAGCAATAGCATTTGCAATTAAAAATTAAAAAAAATATTTTCCCAAACTGAATGTTTCAATTTTTATTAATAAAATAGACCTATTTATTTTATAATTATTTAAATAAAAATAATTTTGTCTTTGTAGAATTTTTTTAATCATTTCTTTTGCAATTCTGATGTCCAAAAATGTACAATTTTAATGATTAATAAATAATTATTCCAAAGGTGTGCGCACAGAAGGTGCTGGGGGTGCCCGGATACCTACCTAAATGTTTTTAATGGGGTCCTACAATTTAAGTCTAAGATTAAAGGGCCTAATTTTAACTGATGTTGCTCAAATTAAATGTAATTTATTTTAAAAGATTTAGTAAAAAGTAAATGATGTTTCGTAATAGAAAAAACTAAAACTAAATTTTTATGCAAAAACTTATGAGAATATGATAGCTAAAATTGACTACAAAATTATCATAAACAATTGAATCTCTGAAAAAAATATATGAGATTCATGGAAAATTATATTTAATGGGACTAATATACCACAGTATTAAATGAATAATTAAAGTTATATTTATTTAATTATTTATATATTATAATTTATTAAATATAGATATGCACACGTCTATGAATTAACCCTCAAACTTAGTTAAATTAATAAGCTGTAAAGTTACATATTCTTTTTTTTATATATATATATTAGGCGTCTGCATCTCAAGTACCTCAAATAATTGATCCACCAGTTCTAACACCTCAGATTCCAATAATCAAACAAGAACTTCCTGTTTGTGATACAAGTTTGCCTGCTGTTGAACCAGAAAAAAACAAGGAACTTTTAAATGAAGTTAATCCAAGTACATCTTCGCCATTTTTGAACAATTCAAACTCTCAAGTACCTGCATTCAAATCAACAGAACAACAAATTCCTTATTTTAACTCTTCAGCATCCATCCCACATTTTTCTCCAGAAATTACCACATTTAAAAATCCCACTGTACCAGCATTCCAAGTAATTAATTCTCAATTTAGTCCTCAGCAACAGGGTTCTTCTTCAGATTCAATGAAACCTTTTATATTGACGCCACAAGTAACAACCTTACCATCATTTTCATCTCAAGAATCTATCACTGTCTCTACGTCTCAAGAGCCATTTGTGACATCTGTATGTTCTTCCCAATCATCTGCAACTCAAGAATTAGCCTATCAGTCATCCATCCCATTTTTACCTCAAAGTAGTTATCCCCAATATCATCCTACTGATGTAGGAAATACAGCAACTACAAGAGATGAACCAAATTCTAAAGACCTAAGTAATTATTTCACAATGTTTCAACCTCAAGCTAATTCATCAAATAGTTCCAGTACTATACCAATGTTTTCAGTAAAAAATTTTCCACAGATTTCACCTTTAGCCCAGCCTCTTGGTAAATAATAAATTCTCTTTTTTTTTTTTGTGTAAATTTTGTTTTTACTTAATACACTTATAAAAATAATTACAAATTATTTAACATTATTATAAACATTTTTCGTTATGGTTGACAGGTAACCATTTATTATTAATTCTCATTACTTTTCTTAATATTTTAAATTTATCATACAAAAACAGTATTTCAATATAAAAGATTTGTACCAAAAACATAATCCATGATTTATACTGCATAAAGAAGTAATTAAGGTAGTTAAGTTCTATAAAAATCTAATATTATAAAAAAATTTTTTTTTTAGGAAACCATTTTTCAGAGACACCTATTCCTCAATCACAGCCAACTGAAGCACAGTCAGGTAAATAAAACTAATATATAATAGTATTCACAGAAGTGATAAGAATTTCAATTTTAGAATGGCAGAGTTCTAGTTTATGATTATGTTATTCATAATAAATTTAAAATACAAGTAAATAACGTACAGCAATTTCCTGAATTTTAATGTATAATGCTGCTCTTCTGCACCAGAATTTCTCATTTTTATTGTAATCAAGAATAAATAGATGAATTGCTTAAACATAAGTGACAACATAGCTATGAGCCATAATCAAGAATATAAAATTGGATAAAAAAAACTTTATGACAAAAATCATATTAAAACCATTGAATATTAAGTATAATTATAATAAAATGTAACATTAAATAATAAAAACACATTTTCTTACAATTAGTTTTGTGTATTTTTGATTATGAACAGAGCAGGGCAAAAAAAAAGGTTTCCTAGTTTTTTTTATATTAAGCAACCTCTAAAATATTATCAAAGTGAACTGTGGTGGTAAAAAGGTTAGGAAACACTACTCTAGAATTATGAGCATTAAATTGCAGTCAAAAAAAATTAAAATTTTTCTTTTTAATTATAATAACTATGCAACTCTATATAATGACCATCTTGAAATTTGAAAGAAAAATATATATTTAGATACAATTAAACACATACAATTTTTTTAGTCAACGTAAAAGATTGGATCAATTACTACATTAAAAAAAAAATTCATTCTAATTATCAAATTAAATTATGACTTATGGCCCATGATTTTTTAATTAATTATCACATAATTCATAAAGTATTCTATATATAGTTAATATATTCTTATATTAAGTATTCAGTATAAACTGGCTTCTTTACACAATTAATGTCTTCTGACCTAAAATAGTTAAACATAATAAAATAATAGACAAAACAACCCATACAATTATTTGTACAATTCTGACTGTAGCATACAAACAAGTACCACCCTAAAATATACCAAAGTTAAATATTGTGAATAAGTGTCTCTTATTACATACAATATAAGAACTGTATTTTTAGCTACTTTATAATCACAAAAAAGCTACTGTATTTTGAAATGTTCTAATTTGTTTTATATAATTTATAACTGATGTTTCTTTTTTTTTAGATAACATATATTCTGATGTATCATCCCAATTTCAACCTGTAAAACCATCTCATCAATCACAATATCAACCAAGTAAGTATTAATTTTATTATATATTTTCATATTCATAAAATTAATGTTCAATATAAAAATCATTTTTGAATATGTTTCTTTTTAAATTTTATTGATTAAACTCCTAATTTTTAAACAAATAACAGGGTCATAACAGTCATTTATTATTGCTCAACTCTTTCATAATTATTACAAATGTCAGTTGTTATAGGAGTAATTTTGTTGGCAAATCATAGTTTTCATGTGAGAAACCTCATTTTTAAACTTAATGAAATACATAATTTAACGCTAAAATTGAAAATTGATAAATATAGAAATAATTTTATGATGCATTTATTAAATATAATTAAAATATGTTACAGGTATTTATCCAGGAATGCCACTTACAACTCCAATATCTTTACCAGGCATGCCTCCAATAACTGTTAGTGCTACTCTACCATATTCAGCAATAGAAAGTTTACAAATTGATCAGAAGAAAAATATTTTGAACAATAACAGTTAATTACCTATTGCTCAGGTCATATTTCTACTTGTTTAAATAAAATTTAAAATTATAATACATATATATATATATATATATAAAAATGTGTGTGTATGTTAAATATTCAAATGAAACCACGAATTTTATTATAAAAAATGTATTCAAATATTTATTAGTATTTATATTTAAGGTCTTTAAAATAAAACTTATACAGATTTTGGGTCTTTACATTTTGTGTTTAAAATTCTATTTTTATAATAGGACTTAAATAATAAAAAAAAAAAATTTTATAAAAAAATATATAAGAAAACAAATTATGAAATTTATAATGCTAAATTATCTTGATTGGCTTTATTAGTTATCAATGCATCCCGTTTTCCAATTCTATACTTCTATAAATTTATTTTCTGGAAAAAAAAAAAAAAAAAAAAAACATTAAGTTACTTTTAATTATTTTATGTTTTAAAATTAAAAACTTCTATACTTATGTTTTTTTGATGAATGGCGATCACCACTATCATCGTGACGTCGTTTTTCACTTCCTGAAGACTTATGTCTTGAGTGGTTTCCACTGCTACTGTGACGATTGCTACTACTATGGTGATTGCTGCTACTACTTGATTTATTGTGAGATGATGATTTACTTTTAGATGGACTATAACGATAGTAAAAATTATTATTTAAAAAATACATAATGTACATATCCTAGAATGATCTAAATGTCATATCTAAATGATTTAAATGTCATTAAAAAAAGTCTATTCAACCAAATAAATTGTATTTTGTAATATGAAATCAACAGATAAATTAAACCATTAAAATACTTAGAACATGCATATAAAAATAAATAAAATATAGTTATTAAATGGCAAATTTAACTTAAATTAGGAATACTTGAGTGATGGTTTAAGGGAGACTTAAGTTGTATAATGTTACATATAGTGGAGATAATAAATATTGTATAACTGAATATTCATCATTAATTTTGATTAAGTTCATAAGAAAATATAAGATATTTATTGAATATAATCTATAATGATATTATATATTATAGATGCTGTTATTGTTTTATATAATACACACTGTTTATCATTTGTTTCAAATAACTACATAAAATAAACATTCAAAAAATTTGGTCGTTGTAAGAGCAAGGCCTAATAAATAATAACAAAAGGCCCTTACATTTTGCCACTATAATTTTTTTTGTTATCTTAAAACATTTTTAATACTCAATATTACAACTTCATATAGATTATAATTTTTTACCATTATCTACCAAAAGATTTATACTATTTAATTCTTCAGTAACATTTTTCGTACTCTTAAAATCGATCAATCATAATTTCTTAATCATTTTATTTTCCTTGATGTCAAACTTATCACTGAATATACCTAAAACTTTTTTTTTTGTTGAACAACCTTATTTCTACAATGTTTATATAAATGAATATCTGAACTGAAAAATAATTGCAAATGGTAAAATAAAAAATAAAAAAACTAATAACTATAATTTCTTAAATACTAAGCACACATTTTAAAATTAAAAACAAAATATAATAAACTACCAAAATTTTACTAACTTCTATATATATATATATATATATGCAAATTTAATTACTAAAAATACAGCAAAATTATTTATTATTTTCATATAATATAAATAAGAATCAATAAAAATCAAAAGGATAATTGTAATTCTATAAATTTATTGACAGCATTTCAAAAATAATACTTTACCTTGAATAGCTGCTAGAATATGATTTGCTTTTTTGAATTGAGTTTTTTTGATTATTATTTGATTTTGAATATGATAAAGAAGATGGTCTAAAATATATAATAGTATCATACTATATTGTGAACAATTTCCGAATCTATTTTACATTTGTCTTTTAATAAAAAAAACGATTATTTTTATTATTAAATAAGTGATAACACGAATTGCTTGAATTTGATCTCATGATATTTCAAATCATCAAAAGTCTATATTGAACACGTTCAAATTGATTAATATCAGAAACAGTGTAAGGAACCCAGACAACAGACCCATAACACTCTAAAATAAGACAAATTAAAGCAAAATATAAAGATTTAAAAGAATTTGAAAATTTGAAGTCTCTAAATAAATGCATTATAAAACCTAAAACTTTAAATGCTCTACTAGAAATCATTACAATATTAGGACTTGGACTAAGGGTTCTAGATATTTTAAAACCCAAATCAACTAGATCATCAACACATAGAATTTTTAAATCCGAGATATTGTAGTCAAAAAGTATAGTAGAACAAGTACGAGTGAACGTCATGACTTGGCATTTAGAAGTATTGACTTTAAGGCCTATTTTAAAATACCTAAAATACTAACTAACTACTTTGGATGTTTGTAAAGTTAACAACTGAGTTTATTTTCATAAGAGCTTCATATTATAAGCAAAACATAGTAACTTACAAAAAGGTAAAGCAATACATATACTATTGACAAACAATGAAAATAAAATTGGTGATAAATATTCTCCTTGGGGGCACTTTAGATGATAGCGAAAAAATGTTTGACTTGACGTCAAATAATTTTACCCATTGTTCGTTAAAAAAAAAGCCAAACCATGAGAGCAGAGGTTCACCAAAACCAGACACTTCTAGAACTCTCAGTAAAACTTTATGGCTTACAGTGTTGAAAGTTTTGGCTAAATCAGTATAAACATCAACTTGAGACCGGTTTTTTAAAAGACTTATGTTAACTTATATAGTAGATTAGTAATACAAATATAAATAAAATATTACTCTGATGGTCGTTATTATTTAATGCATGTAGTTTTTCAATAAATTTAAATAATTCATTGTAACTTGAAAGTTGAAAGTGGTCTGAGTCAGAGGCCCTAAACATTTATTTTAATGGGATGTTTCATCCCCATATTTGAACCTTGTGATAGTTGAATTTACATGTGGCCAATCATTATTTTTCTCTAACTTAGTAGTTGGTAGTCGTCGTAACAAATTTGTAAACTTTGCTCCATCAAATAAAATATTACTTATAAATATGTTTTATAAACTTATTTATATTGATAATTACATTGAAGTATCAAAAACCACCAATTGTTAAGAATTAATATTATTCCCAAAAATCTACAACTTTATCTTTCTAGTAATAGTCGACTCATTATTTTAATTATTAAATTTGAGTTATTTAAATAAAATTATAATATATACATAAACACCAAATTTTAATTATTTTACCTGTGCTTATCACCACTGCTTGACTTTTTATGTGATGAGGAACTTTTAAAACGGCTTCCACTACTACTGCCAATTTTCTTTTTTGAATATTCATCTTGAAACTCATTTCTATCGCGGTCTTCTTCAGCAGCTTCTCTTTCCAAATCTGACCAATCCTTTCCAGATTCATCAGAAGAGCCTAATTCTTCTTCTAAAATTTATAAAATTTCCTTATAAATTAACAATAATTAAACCAAATAGATTAAAAAAAAAAAATAATAATATAATACCATCACTGTCAGAATCTTCAGAAGCTTCTGAATATTCAGATCCATCATCATCTGATTCTTCAAATGATTCAACATCGGTTGGCTGGAAAATAAGTAGTTTACATAATTTCAAATATTTGTAATAAAATGTATAATTTTATTTTAAAACAATCTACAAACTAGCATAAAATGTTTATAAAATACATTTTCAGTCAAATTTAAACAACCACTTAATTACTAAAATTAGATTAAAATAAATTTATATGTATTTAATTATTAAAAATAAACCATATAATAATACTACTCCAAGTAACCTATTAAAATGTTTTAAGACTACAATATAATAAAAATTATTATTATAATATATATTAACAAAAAAAAAAAAATCAATTTTGAGTTAAGTTAAAACATAATGTACCAAAAAAAAACTACCTATCCTTTATCAATGCCCAAAGAAAAAAATTTAAATTACAACTACCGAAAATCAAAGATTAAAAAACAATAGGTTGGACTTATGGTGCTGTATTAAACTTTTAAACTTGAAATCTATGTACCATTACTTTCAAAGATTCTGAATAAAAGAAATTGGGTAGATAAGTTTATATGTTTTAAGATGGTAAATATAGTAGCAGAAATACATCACCAACACCAAATTATGAGGGGTACCATAATTCTACTCTTTTCCAAGACACTAAAGGCAATTCCAAGGCAATAAATGCTGCTAACACCCGTGTTTTTTTAATATTTATTTGTGAAAATATTGCACTATATTCTTCAAATATTATACTTTAACATATCATTGTTTTAAAAGATTTTAATTTTGCTGTCAAAAAGAATTCACAAAAATGTGCCTTTTATTGTATAAATTAACTTTAGCCCCCCCCCCCCTAGTAAAATAAAATTAATGTCTTCAGTTTTTCAACCAAATTAAGCACTTAATTATAGTTTAATCTTATAATTATTTATTATAAACTTACCTCATATGGTTCATCCTCTTCTTCTTCTTCATCTGCTGCTCCATCTTCATCATCAGATTCAGGATCGAGGAATGTCCAGCCACCATTTTCAAAAAAGCCTTCAGGATCATCAGTAATTGTTTTCATAATTTTAGTCCAATTTAATGACTGAATACCTTCAGAGTACCGAATATCACAAGAACTGTAACAATACATAATTTATTTCAACAATATCAAATTAATTTATGCGAAAAACTTAAATGTATAAATAAAATGTTGTTTTAATTTTCTATTTAAATGAACTTATTTCTTTTTTTTTTTTTTTACTATAAAGCAGTCAAATTATATACTTTCTTTAAACATACTAATAAGTATATAATTTTTTAATAACATACTTTAACCATTCTTTAACGTGATCCAACATGTTCATTGGTATAGCATTAACCATAACCACTTTTTTTTGATAATCTTTAAATACAAAAATCATATCGAAGTTTTTTAAATGGAATTGAACTCTTTCAAAATGAACCAATTCAACATCTTCTAAGGTAATTACAAATGGTGGCCATTCAGTAAAGTTAACAAGACATCCACTAGTTGGCTGCAGAAGAACTGTACTCCTAAATGGTGCGCCAGGGAAACCTAAATCTCTGAATGGAGTATCAAACTCTATTTCTTGTTTAGTCACAGACTCCACCTAAAATAATTCAAAAGATATTAATACAAAATGTAAAAATTATTAATATTTAAATTAATAATTGCACACTTTTTCACAAAAACTTTTAAATGCAGTTTTTAATTTAACACGTAATTCACGTTCAGATTGCTCAGCAGCTAAATCATCTCTATCATGCATATGTTGATGTTTACCAAGATCAGTAGTTATTTCTCCAACTTCTGTATAGAATTGCACATCTAAATGTTTTTTTTTACCAAACATAATAGCATGCTGTTAAATTTAAATTTTAATAAAATTAATCGAAATCTTATTGAATATTTAAATTATGTATATAATGGCTCTCATTTTTTACTTTTAAATGGAAATGTAACAATATTATCATTTCACCATCACAGGGTTGAAAAAATGCATTTTTAATATTGTTGTATAAAATATCAACTTTATCTCCTCTGACTGAGTTATATCTAAATCCATTTGAATGAGCTTCCAATGTACCTAAAATATAAAAAAATAAACATTTAATTTACCATAAAGTAGTACTATTATTTTTAAATTATACCAGTCATTCTTTTATTAACAATGTTAGGTCTTATGTACAAGTCCTTTAATTTTGGGTTTCCTTTGTTAACGGATAATACTAAAGAATCTTGCTTAACTAAATCTTCTTTTTCTTTTTCTTCAGCTTCTCGAGTTTTGAATTTTTTTTGAACTTCTTTAATTATACGATATGCATTCACTAAATTTGTAGAAGCTGTGATTTGTTCGCCAGGTTCTCTTGTATTTGAACTTCGATAAGTTCTATAAAGTATAAAAAATATTATATACCTACAAATAATTTTTTTTTTTTTTTTTACTTACAACTCTTTTACAAACATTGATTCTGGATTTTGAAAGTAACTTTCACCTCTTGCTAATGCAGCTCCAGGATGAAAAAAGTTAATTCTTAAGTATGTATAATCACCTTCAACGCTCTGAGAAATATTTTTAATAGTAAATATATGGAAAGGAACAGGAATACCAAATATTGGAAGTATAACTGTTTCATATTTTTTGTCTAAAAACAAATTAAGTATTAAACAATTATTTTTATAAAAATATAGCATAGTAAAATATTAAATAACCACTTATGTACACTACGTTTAAAAAGAGAACATACCGAGTGGAAACCTGTTTACGTTTGGCCGAGCTCATTTCTTACCAAATATCATCAGTCATGACCAGTGTTGAGAATAGATAACTTATATGTATCTAGATGTAAATAAAAGATAATTGCTCTAATGTTATTAAATTATATTAAGATAAAATTACATGCATTTTAACTATCTCAGATAAGATAGAATACATACAGAATTTATCTAGATAAAAAAAAAAAAAAAAAAATGAAAATTTAAATTTTTAAAATAATTTCATTTAACTTGTGTTTAAATTTATACTTTAATATTGGAAATTAATACATCTACTAATGATTAACGTCTTGTGATTAAATACACAAAGTGCATATTCATAACATAAATAATGACAATAACAATATCTATATTCTACAATTTTTTGACAAAATATGTTTAGAGTTTATCTATTCTAATTTACATAATTTAAAAGATTAATACAAGTATAATTAATGTATTAAAATGAATTACTACATCTCGTAACACCAAATAAAATTGATCAATTTTTAAGTTAAAATTGTTAAATAAACAACTATTTCAACAAACTTTTTTTAAAAACATTTATACAGTCTTTTATAACAAAACAAAATAAAATGTATGTATTAGAAACATATTAACTAGATGAAATATCTAGATAAATGTATCTAAATGTGTCTCAACACTGGTCATGACAATGCAAAATATCATTTGTATTCTGGATTCAGTATGCAAAATATTAGCAATTGTGAAATGGCAGTATACTGATATCAAATATCACAACTACCATTTAGCTATTGCTGTTTATATATTACATGCGATTCTTTGGACACAGGTCTTATGATATAAATAATTATAAACAATTGATTTGAATTTAGTGTATAATTGTCACACACCTTAGACTTTAGTGCAAGCTCAACACCACATTTTGGCAAAAGTAAAAGACATTGTCTTTGGAATGATTACTAGTAGTCAGTAATTATGCGAGAAATGTTCTCTTTTGAAACGCAGCATAGTACCCTAATAGATATTTAAAACTTACCAACATAAATTTTAAGGTCTTTAACGTCTCTTTCTTGGGGCATTTGATTACGATATTTATAAGAAATATTTGATTTGCGAACTTTTTGAGCTTCCTTGCCACTAGATTGTTCGGCTAAACGTTGCTTGGCAGCTTCATTTAAAGCCACGGCCAATTCTTTTTGATGTAATTTACGTTTTTCTTCACTTGAAGAATCCATCTAAAATTAATATAAACAAATAATTAAATAAATATACAGAAATATAATAAAAACAATAATTTACTCTAAGTTTAGACTCAAGGACTGCTGTTCTCTTTCCTCTACTGACAATTGGTTCTTGTTTAGGTTCATTTTCTTTTTCATCATCTTCTTCTTCATCTTCATCATTGTCATTTAAATATATGGCAATATTTTTAATTTTCTTTTTTGATGGAGTCAATTGAGTTGCTGTGGTATCCTAAAATAAATCATATATTAGGTATTATATATAGTTCATAAATTATAATTATTTGTTAAGCTTATTAGATTTATTGTGAAATTATCACAACATGTAACCAAAAAATTAAGAATAATTAATTTAATAATGAAACACTAAGGACCTATAAATGTACTTAAAATAAAATTGCAGTTATATTATGTCTCAATTTGATATGGTTAAATAAACTAGTTCTAAAAGTTAGCTCCTGATACATACATATATACAATTAAAATGTATAAAATACTAACTTCATTTACTAAAACTGTGTCTCCAACATACAAAGCATAAACTTTGCTTTCTTTATCAGATCCTTCTTTATTTGTTAACCCAGATAAACCAACACTTAAATTGTAAACTTGTCCTTTTTTAGCAATAGCATTGGTTTTAGGTGCTATCATGAGAGAACCTTCACGAAACTCAATACCCATAACAAATCTGAAAAAAGAAAACAAATTATCAACAAAAAAAGAAAACTTTTTATAATTTAATTTTTATTTTAAGTAAATATAAAGTAAAGCATATTTTAAAAATAAATCAAGACATACCCAAAATTTTTAGTTAAAAAGTCTACAAGATTTGGTTTTTCTTTTTTAGCAAATTCTAATCCTGAATTATAAACATCACAAAGTTTAGTTCCTGATTTTAATTTTGAAATTAAAAAATCTTGTAGGTTTATCAAAAATTCATAATTCAACTAAAAAATAAACAAATATAATATTGTACTTTACACACTTTTATTAATAGTATTTACATACTCGTATTTCTTCAGTAGGATTAACAAGTATTGTTCTTATAAGGTTTGAACAGTACGATTTATATCGTAATCCCAAACTACATATAATGACTCCAAAATGTAAAATGTTTTTATCACTAAAAATAATACAAATTTTAAAATACAAAAATATTTATAAAAAGTAAATATTTAATAAATACCTAGTTGCTGAAAATTTTAAACTATAATTTCCCCCACTTTGAATAATAGGAGGATAACAAAATTCTAGCTGTGATGGATCAACATTAGCTGGCAAATACTTTTTATCCGATATTGCTCCTTCTAAGCCTTCAACTAGTTTAGTATGTTTTACTTTCTAAATATATATAGATTTTTATTCATTAACAATAAAATAAATAGTCTATAAAAATAAAGTAATTACTTTGTCTGAATCAATTATTTCCATAATTTGTTCTTTAAGATATTTTGTAAACATTTCAACTGAACTTAAACTGGCTTTCTTCATTAATGTTATTTCATTTTCGGCTTTTATACTTAAAATATAACCAATTGCAGAACTTATATCAACCTTTAAAAATTATAAATTGAAACCATTAATACATCAACAACAAAATGAAAATTATTAACACATACAGTTTCAAAACCTCCTTTGTCAAATTCTGATTTCCATGCATCCATAAATGCACCAGGATATTTTTCTTTCCCAAAAATACCAACCACTTTACCATTATTGCTACTTTTTATAGCTTTTATCAATTTATCAAAGCTATCTTTATCATTGCCACCCTATAAATGATCATGTTATAAGAAAATTAGAGAAATAAATTTAAATAATATAGAATAGGTATATTACTTACAATAAATGATATATTTAACATTTTATATAACATTTTTTATAAATTAAAATAGTAAACATACTTTTTCTCTTGTGATTAGTTTTACAAACGGACAGTCAGATTCTTTAACATTCTCAGCCGGTTTTAAAAATTCAACTTTTTTTTTACTAGCTACAATATAAATTCCATCAGCTGTAAATACAGACACAGTGTCTGTTAATTCATATCCAAATAACCAAATCTAAAAAAAAAAAAAAAATTATAAAATATATTCTTTAATTATTAAAATTAAAATTAAACAATAATAATTTGGTATACTAGGGGATTATTACTATGTAATATTCACTCTTGAATTTATATCAAAAACAGTCAATATATAAAACATTAAGTATATGAATTAGTTAAAAGTTAAATAAATAAAAATAATTATAGATATTTGTTTTAATAGGTGTACATAAATATAAAATATGAAAATTCTTAATTAGCAGTACAAATGTTTTCATTAATTTTAAGGTAAATTATGAACATAAAAAAAATGTTGAAATAAAAATATAAGTTATAATATTTTTAAAAAATTATATTTTAAACTCCATCATAAATAACAAATATATTGTTTAAAGCATTTGATTAACTTTTATATTGCCAAAATATTATCGATAAATACATTATCTGTGTTTGGAAACCATAACAGATCAAAATGGATGATAATACATTGTTAAAACTAAGGAGACAACTGATCATAGATAAAAATAATGCATAGGAAAACTCCCATCTATAATAAAAGAAAATCAATCATTAAAATAATTTTACAAACAACTTTATTTTTTTTTAAATATAAACACAGTAATAAAATTATATAAGTCCACAAAAATCAAGGGAATCCAATCTTCTTATAACACTTTTTCTCATGGTTTAAAAGAATTGTCATTAAATCACTGTCATTCCCCATATATCTCAGGTGAAATACCTTGGTTTTATTTATGAATTATTTAAAAAAAATCAAATTCAATTAATGTGTTTCTTTACAAAACATTATTAGCTTATCTGCTTCTAAATAAACACTCCACTAACATAATAATCTATCACAAATTAAAAATCCTAAATATCAATTAAACTACTTAAAAAACTTACAAAATATTTAATACTAAAACATAATACCAACCAAAAAAGTAGGCCTTAAAAAATTTATTAGATAATCCTATGAAATGCCAAAAAAGAAGCTTGTCAAGGAACCTTCTGTAAATAAACCAAACCAAACCTTAGGGCAATTCAGGGTCCAATCAATTTCTGGATAAGCCCTCAAGCAATAAATATAATTTTTTTTTAAATATTTATTTGCATATGACTTTATTTTATTAATTATAGAGAACATAAATACCAGACTTAAAAAAAAAGTTATTTAACAATATATTTAAGTAAATAAAACTAGATTAACATTTACACTACTAGTTTTTTACATCAAAAGTAATTAGAAACCCAAACTTTAACTAAAAACAAAATCGCTAAATTAGAAAAAATATTGTCAGATTTATTTGTCTACCTGCAAAGAAGATGATTTACTATATATAGTATAGTCATCAACTCCTACAGCACATGTAAATGCATCTAGATCATTTAAGGCTTGTGTATTTTCATCTTTGTTATTCTGAAAAAATCATAACAACCAACAATTAATATTTATAATATATATTTCTATATATTAAAAAAAAATAAGCTTAGAAGTAAATATTAAATTAGAGATTCAGTTACATAAAACTAATTAAAATTTTTAAATAAAAGAAAAAAGTGTAAAGGTAAGTTTTTTAAAATGAAAAACCATCATATTTCATAAATGACAATATTATGATTAGCAATCATTATAAAATTTAAAGTCAAACACAGCTGAATTTAATAATAATAAATATAATTATAAGTAATCAATTAAAACATTAGATATTAATAAAATATGTTTCATTGGACATAATTTAGAGAAATATTTATCAGCATATTTGTTCATATCAACAAAACAACAATAACATTTACAAAATAATAACACGATTTCTCCAAATTTAAACTATTGTAAAAATAAAGCTATTTCATACGCATTTCTATTTAACAAAACAGTTATAAGAAAATAAAAATAGCAATATCTTAAAAATGTAATAAAAATAATATAAAAATTACCTTCCAGAAATTGTAGAGATGTTTTATACGCTTAAAAAACGTTTCCTTATCTAATGCCACAGACGGCATTGTCAATACACATTCAATACTACAACCAGTAAACAAACTATTTGAAATTATAAAAAATATCAAAAGGCACAAGAGCGTGTTTTCTTAGCAACTACTTCGTCTTCTTTTGCTTTCCCTCTAAAAACAACTTCACAACGAACTAACCAGAAATTCATTCGTTCAATAAAATATCAACAACACAGTATAACGTTTATCATGCTTGTAGATGTCGCTTACTTCGAATTCAAATGTACAGTGTAGCCATCGAATTTATTTGCCAGCTGCTGTTTCTTATCATATGCCTAAGAAAAGATAAAGATTCTACTCTTTTTATTAAATTGTTTAAAATAGTGTATAACCTTTACTAAAATTATTTCAAAATAATATGAATTTCATAAAAATGAGTTCATTTGTAAAACTTGCTCAGGTTTCAAAAAAAAATGGTCGACTGCTTCAAATAATTCAACGTCAAATTTCAACATCAAAAAAAAATCAAGAAGTTTGCGTTACTAATGCTGAAATCAATGAACAAGAACCAGTAATATTTTTAAATAAATACTATACAAAATTTACTCTATTTGTTCTTATATTTAAACGCAGAATTAATTATGTTTTATAAAATTATTTTTCAAGTTTAATTTTAGAAACTAATTTGAATATTATTACATCTGTTTTTATAATAATACATTTATCATTTTAGTTATTTTTTTGTACATGGTATTATAAAGATTTCTCTAGGAAAATATTCATAATCTATTTTGAATTACATTTTGAAGATCAATAAAATTATTTTCTCAGTTTTAGGAATTATTGTACCTAATCTAATTTTTTCTTGTATTAAAATGTAAAATAAGAAAATTTCAATTACAATTTAATAGTTGTTATTGATTATACTTAACTCGATTTAAAAATTGTAAATAATTACATGACAGTATGAATAAGAATGAAAGTTCTAAATTTTATAAGTTACTTATCAGTTAAAGATATATATAATGCTTTTTGTATTAATTATTAGGAATTTATTTATTTTTACTTTAATAAAATTAGTTAAAGTATAAATAAGTATCAGTTGTTAGTTTGAAAAGTCTTGACCTTGAGTAGGTATTTTCAAAACACTAATTTTAAATATTAATATTATTGATATTGAATAAAGTATTTTTAATAGCAACTTCTTCATACCATTCCTGTTATCAATATGAATAGAATCATGAGGATATCCCTGACTTTTTCTATAACCACCTTCATAATTTTTTTGTTTGTACTTGAATGCATAATATGCATAATGTATAATATTAAAATTTAGCACTTTAAAATATTATCTGAGATCTGAGTTCCAACTAGAATAACAGTTTTAAATTTACGAGTATGTCTCCTTAGTGTGTTGTGATAAAACTTCAAGGGATGCATAAACATTTTTAAAAAGCAATGAAATATTGAAATGTTATTTTTGCTTATTTTGGTATTAAATCGAGACATTATAAAGTCATAATTGTTTGGGACTAAGCAGTTCCAACCCTCTTATTAATTTGTTAATTGCTTAATAATAATAAATTTAAAATTAAATATTTTAAAAAGTGAATACAGTCTAATTTGTATTGGTAATAAGTATTTAATAATATTAAATAATTTTTTTTCCTAACAAATAAATTCATATTAAACATAATTCAATATTATTACTTATGTCATAAGTCTTATGATAAGGGGGCTTAACATTAAAATATTATGAAAGTGGTCATGTACCTCCAAAGGTTAGAGAATCCTTAACCTAGGCTTAACCAATTATTTTTTATCAGATATATTTTAAGTCCTAATATTTTGACTAAACCGTAAATGGCGATCTTCTCAAAAAAATTAATTCTAAGTTTTCGTGTATTAATATAAAATCTTTGTCACAGAGGGTTCTATCACTAGATGACCTTCCTTCTCTATTATTCACATGTTTGTATATTATTTTACTTCATTATCTTATATGCATATAGCATAGATTGTTAATTTTCTTAAAAAAAAAAAATTTATTTTATTTTAATTTATTTTTATAATTTATGTCATGTATTTAAATTAATAAATAGAAACTTAATCATCTGGAGTTTTTCTGGATTTATTAAAGTCATATATTATTTTTTGTTGAATAGATTTAATAAATATAATTATAGTAGATTTTAAGCATATTATAGTATGTATTAACTTTTATTATTCAATGTAACATTTTTAATAATTATAAATATATATTTTTTTTTTTAGCCAAAGCGTAACTGGCAATCATATGGGTTTGAAAGAGATGATGAGACGAAAGACTTGAATGCTATGCATGCAACAGGATTTTTTTCAATCACTCTATGTATAGTTGGTGGTATTTTTATCTTCGCATATATGCCTGACTATAACTACAAAAACTGGGGGGAAAGACAAGCTTTTCTTGAGTTACGAAGAAGAGAAGACCAAGGCTTACCACTTATTGATCCTAATTACATACCACCTGAATTGATGAATCTACCCAGTGAAGAAGATTTAGGTGATCTTGAAATAGTAATTTAATACTATTATATATGTTGTTACAAAAATACCAATTGTCATGTTTAGTAAATAGAATATAATTTTCAGAAATTAAAATTTTGTTGTGTAATAAATATTTTTATTTTTTAAATCTAATGACAACAAGTTTTACTTTTCTTTAAAATGATATTTTCTATGCTTCATCATATGATACATTTCTGTAAAAACTAATCCACAAATTCCACATATAACCAATTCATTTATGTTGTGTAATTCTCTGTGTTGTTTTAATGTAGCTAATTCATTAAATATATTATCACAAAGAGCACATTTGAATAATTTTTCACCTTTATGTATTCTAAAATGAATATCTAAAGCACATCTGAAATAAATCATTACATATTTATTAATTTTAATTTGACAAATAATATTATTATAATTACCTTGAGCGAAATTGACTCATACATACGCCACACATGTATCTCATTGGACCATTTTTATTTGTACATTCATTATAGCTTTCTGGATCATCTACAAAATCTAATTCTGGTTCCCACATCATTCCTATGATATCATTATCTGCTGACTGTGAGTTTGTGTCTTTTAACTCTTTTAAATGTATATTTGTTGAGGTTAATTGGTCAGGTTTATCATTATTAATATGTACCAAAAAATCAAGCTGTGTATTGTGTCTAGAATCATTTTTCTCAAAACCATAAGTCTTATTTAACGAATTCATGATAGCTGCATCTATTTTAGCTCTGAATAAAAGAAAAAGCTGAAACATTGTAAAATTCAACAGAAATAATACATACCCATAATCTAAGGAAACTTCGTGGTTATACATTTTACTTTGGTTCATGGTTTGTGAATTACGTAAGTGTATACGCGTTAGAATCTAGTATCAAAACTGAAATAGGTTAAAGAAGTAAATGATTTTCTACTACTTTTTGGTTATTAAGTATTATCATATGTTACTAAATTGAATCTCAATAGGGTTAAAATTACGATCAACCATGACAAATTTTATCGTTTTAAATTATTCTTTCTCTCAAATCTTTTTAACCATAAAATATTTCTTTCAAAAATGTAACAATAGTTTAGGGTTAGATAATATTTAAACCTAACATCAGTACGACGAATTTCATTGTTACACTCACACTAATAAAATTGTTTGAAATAGGTTGTTGTTCACTCGCTGTCAGGGTGAGGGTTATAAACATTGACCGTTTAAAATAATGACAATAGGGTTTAGGGTTTTCACTTGACTCGACCATAAGCGTGTGGAGAGTTTCAGATTAAATCCAGGTACAAGTTTAAGGCCTATAGCTAGTGTTTATTTTAGGGTGGCGACCGGGAGGAGGGGGTAATACCAATCTCGGAGAAAAATGTATACCCTCCCAAAAAAATGTATGACATTATTACATAATAAACTGTATATTGTGATACGATAATATGTGAAATAAGTTATTGATGGATTGTCAGTAGAGATGGGACTTATCGTTCATTAAAGTGAACTAGTACAGCTGTTCATCGTTCACTTTAGTGAACTAGTTCACCATTCAGTTTACTCACGAATCCTTCGTTCGTCGACGAACAATTTGTTCGACGATACCTTAATCATTGACCGTTCATTTGGACTAATCGTAAACCGTTCATTTGGACTAATCGTTCACCGTTCATTTGAACTAATCGTTCACCGTTCATTTGAACTAATCGTTCGTTCGTTAGTCGACTTTTGAACACGACCGGCAACCGCCCCTATAGTATTTACTTATACCACCAGCGATAACGCACCTTGTGTATTATGATTTACGTGTATCAGTTTGTGTAAATTTTAGTATTGTATTTATAAAACTCAATACTCCTACACCAATAAATTATAAAGTGGGCCATCTTGCCTTCTGTATACCTGTTGACTGGTATAATGCGTACAAACAAAATTTTCCACAATTTGTTTATAAATATAAAATATATATTATGAATAATTTTTATTATATAATATATCTATATTATATTGTATTTAGGTGGAAATAAATAAAGGGCCAAGATGGGAGGGTAATTGTTCCGGGTAACAGTATTTAAAGGGTGGTATTTTAGTACACATTATTAACTATACCTAGATGTCCTTACATTTTATTATTAGGTAATAGGCATATAATATTTGGTGGTCTTTTTATGGTTTTGTTGTCTTGTTATTTTAGTCACAAGACATAAAAGCACGCAAAAAAAAAAAAATTGTTGGACATCGGCGCCCATTTTTCCATTTTTATATCGTTTGTTCGTTGTTATCATTCTTAGTGAACAAGAACGAACAAGATTATTTACAATTTTTTCGCTTTTCGAAAATGAACGGTGAACGATTTAAAAGTGAACGTTCACTAGTTCACTACTAGTTCCAATTGTTCACTTGGGTAATACATAGAGTAATAGGGTAATATTATGATAAATTGATAACATGGCGTTTCGTAGTACGATGGAATGACTACAGTACAAACAGCACAAAAAAAAGACCTGACGCGAGCAAAAAGTACCAAGTGAACGGTGAACTAAAATAGTTAAAATTGAACTAGTTCGTTCATGAACGACACAATTGTCAATTGTTTTGTGCGTCACGGTTGTTAATAAAATAAATATTTTACATAATAATTACTTTTTCGTATATCAATAGTCAATTAATGTGTATGGATAATAATCGTAATCTATATGTATATTGTACAATTTGATAGAAAGAATACAATTTGTCCATAAATATTTTAAAATGATTTATTCCATCAACTTCATTTACAACATCATTTACGGCAAGCTCTAAACGGTGGTTCGAGCAATGCCAAATAATTAAATTTGGAAACATATTTTTAAGTCGAGTTGCTACTCCCGAATTTTTCCCAATCATTACGGAAGCTCCATCGCACGCAAAACAAACAAGACATTCTTTTAAAAATTGTTGATCGAATCCATATGTATTCAAACATTCAAGTAACGCGATAGTAATTTGTTCGGCATAAGTGCTACATAGTTCTATTAAATCGAGATTAAATGTATATGGTTCACCGGGAAATGTTTCAAAAAATGTTCGCAAAACGACCCCTAATGTAGTTTTTCTACTAAGGGTCGTTGACTCGTCTACCAAAATTGATATTTTTTTTTGTCTAAAATTATATCTTTAAAAATAATCGTTTTCATTTCAGTAGCCAAATGGATCGCAATTTTCGCACAGGTTTTATCTGAGTGTAATATGTTCCCCATACTAATCCCGTTTAATACTTGTAAATCAATATCTACCGGTAAATCAACAAATGGTCTTTGATATTTAATTATTTTGTAAACCGTTCTAAAGATTTTTTCAGTCGTTAAATATTTTGCCCGTTGTAACTCTTCAATACCTTTTTCTATCTGTTTTTTTTCAGATTGCTGTAAAATGCTTGTTGCTTTAATATGGGCAATAATAATTATAATAAGTACTTAAAAGTAAGACGCACCTCACACATATACTGATACACTAAGTGACCACTCGAAGCAAAACACAGACTAAATATATTGTAACATTGTCACTTGTCAAGTATTATTAAACTAAAATGAAAATATAATTAGGTAGGTATACACAATGTACACATGTATACCGATTACAGATTGTTGATAGATAGAGTTTCTTACAATTTATGACAAAATACGTTATCGATAGTAAATTGGGTATTTTTACGTTTTATTGCCTTTTATTGAGATCACAGCTTTAATTGTAGTGTAGCCTGTGGGAACTTTTCGGTCATTAAATCGTTTACGTTTTTATTGCGAATAATTGCGATAATACTAAGAAACGATTATACACTTGATGTTAGGTGAAGCCTCATGAAGTTCTATAAAAATTGAACTTCTCTCTATATTAAGTATATTATATTAATATTATATTTTGTCGAAAGGAAATTGTATAATTTTAACCCTCTAAATTGTGATTGGTACTGTGAATTTTTACGAAACAGAACTCTTAAATTTTACTTTTAACCAACCGGAACGGACGCAAAGTTTATTTAACGAACCGGATACTTGATTAGTAGATACAACGATTTCTTTAATGTTTAGAACTCCTCCCCCCTTAACACAGACCTGGTGATGGGTATTTCAAATTTTGTTGGCTTCATAGGTGTAGTAGTAGTGTAAGTTTAGCACGCCACTGTTGGTGTGTATCACAAGTATATGCCGTATACCCGTCAGCAGATTTTCGATTTTCGGCGTATACCTAATGTAAAATATTATTTTACGAGTGTACAATTCTTAAATAAATCGAAAAAAAAATGAAATTGTTTATTGGAAGAAATTATTATGAACTATAAAGTTTGAATAAAATTCTTATCTGTTGAAAATTACAGTGTTCGTTGTATTTATCTATTTTTAATTCAATTTAGTAAATACAATTTTGAAAAATATAATATATTATGTTATTAAATATAATAAGTATGAACATTCAGCCCGTGGTTATTAAATCTGCATCATGTAATTTATAACGCAAGGCAAATGTATATGTTGTATTTCATAGTCTTATTAAAAGTTAAAATGGAATTATTCCAAATTATCAAAGTCATATATGAAACCGGTGAATTGCCTGAAGATTACGTAAAGAGCCTAATTATACCCATCCCAAAGAAAACAGCAGCAAAGAAATGTGAAGAATATCTACCACTAGTTTGCTATCCCATGCCTCTAAAATACTAACAAAGATTATATTTAAACGTATTGAAGGTAAAATAGAGCAATTACTGACAGAAGACCAATTCGGATTTAGAAGAAATATGGGATCGAGGGAAGCAATATTGGCATTAAGGATAATCATCCAAAAAAGGAATAGGAAAGACAAACAAACATGTATAGCTTTTGTGGATATCGAAAAAGCATTTGATTACGTAAACTGGAAGGTCATGTTTAAAATGATGAAAAGATTAGGAATAAAATACGCAGATAGGAAACTTCTGTATAACCTATACAAAGATGAATTCGCAGTTATAAGGATCCAAGATGAGAAAGAGAAAGTAAAAATTAACAGAAGAGTTAGACAGGGTTACACATTATCCCCAATTATATTCAAGAAGCAATAGATATGATAAAGGAAAATGTCGATTTAAGGATAAAAATTAATGGACAAAAAATAAGTATGCTACGTTTTGTCGATGACATAGCTTTCATTGCTGAAAGCAGGGAAGACCTGGCTCAACTAATTAAAGAGATGGATAAAACATTCGAAAAAGAGTTGGAAATGAGAATAAAACAAAAGTACTGTTATGTGAAAAAAAAAATAATACAAGAATACAGATAAAAATACAAAACCAAACAATGGAACAAGTAGATGAATTTACATACCTGGGAAGCGCAATCAGTAAGGATGGAAGAAACAGAAGTGAAATTATAAAACGTATGCTGTGTGGTTCAGAGTGTTGGGCGGTTAACACGAGAATAGAACAAAGTATGAGTGTCGCGGAAATGAGAATGCTTAGATGGTTGAGTGGAGTGACAAGAGAAGATAGAATAAGGAATGAATACGTGAGAGGTAGTGTTGGTGTAGCGCCAATTGTGGACAAGATGAGAGAAAATAGGCTGAGATGATTTGGGCATGTGATGAGGCGAGAGGAAACGAATGCAGTAAGAGTGGTTATGAAGATGGACGTTGAAGGGAAAAGAGGAAGAGGAAGACCAAAAAAGAGATGGTTGGAGACTTTGGAGAATGACATGAGGGCTGTCGGTGTATGCAGAGGAGATGTGATTGACCGAGTAAAGTGGAGGTGTAGGAAAAGGGTGGCCGACCCCAAATAGTTGGGAGAAAGGCGAGGCAGAAGAAGAAGAAGAAGGAGACTACCAGTTAATCAGTTCCAGTCGGTCATTTCCTAAGAAGTTTTGTATAGGCTAGCCATCAATTCCGATAATATTTGAGTTGAGCGTGTGCGAAGTAAATTAATGTTGGTGTGTGTGTCTGCTTTTACGGATACGCCTGTATTCCCAAAATAACCGATACACTACTGTCCCCTACGTCTACCCGCTGACTTTATATTTATCAATGATCACTAATGACTTATCCACACACAACGCTATTTAAATTTTCTAATAAATTTACTATATATTTCTTATTGGTATTATTATTATAATTATTTATTACGTACACATTATTTACGTCGATTGAACGATTGAGAAGATTGGGAATTGTTCAGTTCGCCATTCGGATATAAAATTTATATTAACAATATGTATTTTATTCATTTTTTTACGTATCGTCTATAGTTCGAACCCAGCCACGGGAAGTATCTCTACTTGGACAGGAAACAACTGCCTTTGGAGAGAGATTGCCATCCCCCCTCCCCGGGACATAACAGAAACCTACGGGTGCCCCAAAAGAAATTCTGCCAACCAGGCGGTCCGAGATTGTTAGTCATAATCTCGGACACACACCCGTCACACGATTACTACTACTACTATTAGATATCAGAAATGACAATATACATATATTAATGTATATATTAGAATAACATTCTAGGTCAAAATGGGTGAGCTACGTAAGTTGACTCTCACTTAAAAATGTTTTTTCCACGATTAAAGTTTAAACATGCAAATTCTTAAAATTGATTTACAATTAACTTGCAGAATAATAGCATAGATTTAAAAAAAGAACCGGATGGGCCTCGCTCTGCTGTACACTTGGGGGTGAAGTGCGACTCTTTATAGGATAGGTCATTATAATGGATTTGTTAAATTTGAATTCAATGATAGGAATCATTGTATACGAAAAACGATTCTGAACGGAGATGATATGTTTGTCTAGAATATAATACAATGTTATTTATAAATATTGTAATAAGTATATTTTATTTTGAAACGAAAAATTTAGAAAAATCGAAAATTTAAATTGTCTATAAATAAGTCAAAATACTTTGAAAACTTAACCATGTATAGAGAACGTCAATATAAAAATTTGGTGAATATTTCAAGTTGTTGCGATTTTTGGTTTTTGAGTTAGAGCATTTTAAAAAAACCGAAATCATTTGTCAGTCTAGAATATTATACATTGTATTATATTTTACATGTAATTCTATGTCAATATTCGCTGTTCAAACGCTTAAAAAAAATTGTGCCTATGGATTTTAATAATTTTTTAATGACAATAAGAACTACTTCTGTGGAATCTTCTATTCAATTTTCAAGTATTTTGTAGGAGCCAAATTTTTTTTATCACCGATTATAAAAATAAAATGTAAAAAAATCGAATATTTTAAATGCCTATTATAAGTGGCTTAAAAATCAATATTATATTTTGAAAAAAATATGACATAAAGGAAATACCAATCTTAACAGCTGGTAGAAATTTCAAAAATCTGCGACTTATACTTTTTTAATTATAACAAATATTTAAAATCGTTTGAGAATAAATCGCTATTTTATGCAATTTCGTAAATATTTAAATTTCAAACAGTCATAAAACTTATTCTTCTAAGTCTGGTAGATTTTTTTTTAAAGATTTTTGAAGAGTAGCTTATAGATAACCTAGTGTTAAAATTTTGAACCTTAAGTATGAACAGAAAATATTTTATGAATTTTTATCTACAAAATAACTTGCAAATTTTCGCAATTTTTACATATTTCGTATAAATTGAAACTTAGAGCACTTATAAAAAAAATTTGTGACTTACGATTTTAGATTTTTTTTTATCAGTTAAGAACACAACTTATAAGAAACCTTGTATTACATTTTCAAGATTTTCTGGACGGCCAAAAAAATTTTATCGTTATTTTAAAAAAAAATTGAAAATTTCAATTGTCTATAAATAGCTCAATAAAAGTCAAAATACTTTGAAAATTTAACGAAGTACTAAGTAAGTAAGTAAGTAGTCCTCATGGACACGGTAGACAACGAACCTGGGTGCAAACCCGCAAACATGGACTGATCCTGTATACCTATACCAATTAAAACTCAGTAAACTGTTATGTGTTAAATTATGTTTTATTGGTTAACACAAATATTATTAGTTTATATAGACAACAATTATGTGACAACAATTTCTTAATAGTTACACGGTATAATATTTTCTGAAAATATTATAAAAATAAACATGGTTTTGCATAATGATTACATTACAAAACCTGTAACCGGCCTGTTTTTAAAATCAGAAATTTTTATGAATTTTCAACAACAAAAGAACTTGCAAATTATCACGATTTTAACATATTTTATACAAATTTGAACTTTATGGACTTATAAAAAAAATTTGAGTGAAACGATTTCCGATATTTTTTAGTTACGGTAAGTATAACTTATATTAAATCTTGTATTACATTTTCAAGAGTTTTCGGACAGTCAAATAAGTGTAATAGATATTTAAAAAAAAAACCTTCATAAATCGAAAATTTAAATTGTCTATAAATAAGTCAAAATAAGTCAAAATACTTTGAAAATTTAACCATGTATAGAAAAAGCCAATATAGAGATTTATTGAAAATTCCAAATGTTTGCAGTTTTTCGTTTTTGAGTTAGAACATTTAAAAAAAATTTATTTTGTCAAAACGTGGATTTGCTTAAAATTTCCAGTTTTTTCGTAATTTTTTATCCTTTTTTCAGACGCTTTTAAAAAGTACTGAAAAAATTCGATTTTTGACTTACCAAAGTACTATCTGGATTCACTTTCCTTTCAGAAAAGTTGCTGTTTAAGAAAATCGAAGCATTTTTACTGCCAAAAAAGGTGTCGTCAGACAGAAAAAAAAAAACACACATCATTTTAAAATCAATAGATTCCATCACTCCGTTCAGAATCTAAAAACTGGTATACAAAATCAAAATCGAAACCGAAATTTTTTCAATCGGTTTCAAGCTCTACTATTTTTATTTAGGCATAGAGCTACATAATGAAAAAGTTTCTAACAATCAATATATTTTAAATATCATTATTAATTGCATTTAATTCAGTGGTATTCTCAAATTAACATAGAAAGTATATAGGTATCTTTGAATTAGGACATTTTTCGTGGTTTAATAAATTTAGTGAGGAGTTTGGATAGTGTATTAAAAGTGTATCTCGAAAAAACAACCGAATTTAAAGATACGTTAAAAAATATACAAAACGAATTAATAAAGTGTATGTTACATATTTGTTGGCAAGAAATATCGATAGAAATGAAAAAGAATGTTTATTTAGTCTAAGCAGCTGACAAGACTAAGTACTAATGTTGGTGTTATTTTTAAAATGGTTATTAATTATCGGCACATTATTAACGATACAATTGTTCTAAGATTTTTGGAATTTTTAAAGTTTAAAGAACATAATTCTGAAGTGTTTATGATATTATGTCTCACATAATATATAATTTATATTACCTATGTAAATGGTTCAGAGGTGTATATAGATTTTGGGATGCTGGAGAATTTACTCTAAATAACATTTCACAATTCAACCAATTAAAAACGAAAATTAGAATTTTAGAAAACAATTTTAATTTTTATTGAATAATCATAATTTTTTTTACAAAATTAATGAAATAATGAATAGGTACATTACACAACAAAAACAATTTGAAACTAATAATTCATAAGCCAATAATATGAGCTTTTACAATTTAGGATAAAAGCAAACTAAAATTGTTTTTCTAGGGAATATCTGAGGCCCCCTCATACCACCATCTTTGCTTTGGTTAGTACTTAATAAAATAGTTCAGTACCTAGATATTAGCACAGATTATATGAAAATTTTCATATAATCTGTGATATTAGGTACCACAATATTAGACGGCATTGATAAGTGGAAATGATAAAATAAATATTAGATATAGTTTACTTACATCCCTTATCGGATGGCTATTGTATGATTATAGTATTATAACACTACAAATACTTCAAGTGACTAATCTGAAATTATAGGTACCTATATTATTATTTAATTTATTTAAGAACGGGGGGCTTACTTCATTTCTTAAACAAATTATTGTAATTTAAATGATATAATAATCGTAAACTGATATTAAATAATCGAGGTCAATAATAATGACCTCGATGTTTGTCGAACATATATTATATAATAATACTATACTACGAGTAATAGCATCAATCAACATCCATATAAATAATGAGTTTTAATTTCAGTTAATATAACTTAACTTTTGAGTTTTAAATATTGTTTTCGTTGAAATGACAATGTATATTTTTTATTCGTAAATCATAATCGCTATCAGCTATAATCAATATGATATGATACGGAAGTCTTAACCAATATTTGTTGTTTTAATTTAGGTTATACCTATGTCTAATGTAGTAATGTTTCACCTATATTATACTTGACTTAAAATTGTTTTGGCATTTACGTGTATCAATTTGAATTAAGCTGTACTTATATTAAGATGATTTTCGTTTAAGTAAGTTATACATTTTGCACATTTCATAAAAAAAACTTGATATTTACTCTTTTCTTTCAATTTCTGTATTTTTTCTCCAATTTATTGATTCTTACAGTTTTAATAATGTTGTTTATTGTTTAGTTTTGAATGTAATGAGATCAGATCATGGTGGAAAACGTGGTAAAAGAATGGTTATCAGAGTTTGCCATATTAGAAAAAGACGACTGGGCAACATTTGCAATAACAACGTCACAAAATAAAATACTTATAGAATCAATATATGCTGTGCTTGATGATACTCATAAATATACAAAGGTAAATATAAAATTCCATGTACTAGGTATAATAGATGATTTATTTATTTATTTATTAATAACCAAAATTATTATATTTATTTCTTTTGTGCAATTTATTCTAAATATCAGTATACTATACATTTATATTGATAAAAATATATTTATATACAGGAAGTACCATAAGTACAAATAAGAGAGGATAGTAAGGACTTCCTATTCCCTTAGTCTTTCCCAAAAACTAATTATTGCACTACACAGTATATTGTTCATAGTAAAATCTATTATGATCAATTTTACAGTTCTCTCTAAATCTTAAATATTATTTGTCCCTATATTAGTAGGTTTCCAATAACTGAAATATAATCTTTAATTTGGAATTTTCATGTATAATTTTGATCGTATATAAATTATACAAGTATTTATTATAATAGTAAGTATAATAAGTAGTTTGATGATAATTGTAAAAAACTGAAGCAAAAATGTAGCAAATCAGAATCCAGTTAACTTATCTAACTATAAAAATAAATGCAAAGAATGCAAAAAGAAAAATATGATAATTTTTCATAGTGATTAGATACCAAAAACAGTTGAACTCATCATTATAAGCTATATAAAATAGCAATGACATGGTGAAAATGCAAATAAAAAAATAAATGATAGATGGAAAGAGTATTTTGAAAATTTATTTAATATGGAAAGCCCTGAGTCACCTAACCCAGATAGAATGGAAAAATAAGAGTAGAATCAATAGTTCAAAACTCAACAAGATATGAAACAAAAAAAGCAATTCATAACTTAAAATTTGGAAGTATTGATTTATGCAAGACTACAAGAAATATGTAACAGAATATGGAAGGAACAAAAATGCCAAAGGACTAGAGTTATGCAATAATTATACCTACTTATAAAAAGGGTGACAAACTGAACTATAATAACTTTAGAGATATTGCTCTTCTAAATTCTGCTTTTAAAATATTTTCAAAAATACTTCTAGAATGACTTTAACCAATAGCTGAAGAATGTATAGATGAGTATCAAAACTGTTTCAGAAATAATAAGTCATCAATTGACCAACTCTCTGTTATTGAACAAATAGTAGAGAAAAAATATGAATATAAACAAAATCTATGGCAAGTATTCGTTGAATTTAATAAGACCCATGATAGCATTCATAGAAATAGCATTTATAATATTATATATGAATTTGGTTTTCCGAGAAAATTTCTATAACTTGTTAAAATGTATGTGAAAAATATACTACATCAAGTAAGGACTCAAAATACTGATATAATATCTGAAATCTTTAGAGTTGTAACAAGATTAAAGCAAGGGGATATAGTAATACTATTTATTTTCAATATTTCACTAGAAAAAATAATTAAAAAAATCCGAGAATCATTGACTAAAGAAATTGATGTAGATTAAGTTAATATTAAAGTATTAAGTTTAGCGGATAACCTAAACTTTATAGGAAAAGACATAGTAAGTGTGTAAAAGAATACAGAAATCCTAACTAAAAATACAATAAAATTGGGCCTGAACATAAACGAGGAAAAAATAAAAGTTATGGAAACTTCGGGAAATAATACTAGGACTCATAAAGTCAAAAATAATTCTTTTGAAAAAGTTTAAATTTTTAAATACCTAGGAATAAATTTAAATCGAAAAAGAAATTAGAATTCAGAAATAAATAGTAGATTATAGAAAACGGAAAAAACCTATTCCTTATTTAATTTTTTTAAATATTCTCAAAACGAATAAAAATAAAACTATATACAGTTATAGTGAGACCAACATTGACTTATTAATGTAAAATTTGTATATTAACTAAGCATATGGAACAAAAATTAATAATGTTTATGAATAAGATTTTGAGTCAAATAAACATACCTATTTTTGAGAAAGAATGAGATCAATAAAAAATAAGATATAGTAGAGAACTAAGAGAACATACTGACATAGATAACAAACTAAAGAAAAAACCAAAGAATTAAATTATATGATCATGCAATGCGTATACTTAATACGGAAAAAATATTGGCAATAATAAATTGGATCCTAATTGGTATGAGGCCAAGATAAAGAACAACTAGGTGTAATAAATTAATAAGAATACACCCAAGGTAGAGAATCTTGAAGGAATATTGAAATAATCACAAAGGCTCTTGAAGAGCTGTAAAATAAAAGAATTAAAAAATATATATATCATATTCATTCTTAATAAATTGAAGATTAATATACACATGAGTTAAAATCATAAATGATGTTCGGTAATCTGTTTTGTCAAACTATGTCATACTAGTTTATTAATTAAAAATAAAAATGAAAATTAGTGATAAAGTGAGACTTGATTCTTACAATTTATTAGTATAAAAATGGCTTAATGGATGACTTATGATGTTTAATTATATTGTTAAGCAATAAAAAATTTAAAAGTTATATTATCAAAATAAAAAATAAATTTTACAATAAATAATTATGCTTATTTATAAGATTATTATTTACTTTATTTATTTATTTTTTTTAATGAGAAATTACATAAAAATAGTTTTTTGTTATAATACAATCTTGTATTATGGTTTATAATTAATATATTTCGTTTAATTGACATTTTAAATAAAATTTTAATATTTTTAATATCATAAGTGCATTATATTACAGTGCATAATATTTTTATTTATTTTTTATTAAGAAAGACAATTTACAATCTGTACACAATAATTACAATAAGCAAATAAGATAAAAAACAGAATAAAGTAGCATGAATAACGTGATTAGTAGAGCACGGATTTATATGCATTAAAAATCAATCAAATATGTGCTAAAAAATCTTAAATATGCATAAATATATGCACTAAAATGTTAAAATATGCATGGAAAATAAAAAATATGCATAAAAAAATTTATTTTTGTAACATTTAATTAATACAGAATTTTATAAAAAAAAATTATGGAACAATACTAAAAATACTTTTCTTCATTTTTTTCACTTTCACTATTTTCAGGTAGCTTTAATCTGTATATAAAAAAAAGGAATCAATTTATATCAAAAATGTCTCCTAAAATAAATGTACTGTACATTGTATGACAATATATTTATTATATTTATACGATATTTTGATATTAATCGAAACATTCTAAACTATAAAAATATAATATTTTTTTTCTTATATTATAATTGAAAATAGTATAAATTTAAAAAAATTCCAAAAAAACAAAAAAAACAACGAAATATGCACTAAAAGATGAAATATGCAATAAAAATTGTAAAATAAGCCCTGAAAATAGAAAAATAACGAAATATGCAAAAATATGTACTAACAAAGTTTCATTTTTTAAATCGTTATGTCATATAACAAATGTTGTGCTCACTTAGCATATCATACGATCAAATAGAATAAATATGCAAATGCATACAAATCCTCGTTCTAGTGATGAGGAAGAAAGCCAATGGTAATACCTCCTTTACTAATTTAATAGGTCTCTACACCATTTTCGTTTTAGTCTGCGTGGTGGGTTTTTTGGGACGGTGAGGGAGGACATGTGTGATATTAAAGTATTGTTATAAGTGCTTAAATTTGGTGGAAATGTTTATACATTGTTTTTGCTAGTTCAGTGTTAGTTAATATTTTTAAGTCATTGTGTAAGGTAGAGTTTGAAACGTACCAGGGGGCTTTATATTTATTATTTGTTTCAACAACATAATCGCTAATTCAATGATTTAATTATAATTATTATTTATGTTAAATGTTGACTTTAAAAAAACTTTATACATTTTTAAGTTTATATTTTTACAGTTTAGTATTATTTAGATATTATATTAAATAAGACAGTTTACTATGATGGATGGACTTATGGATAATTTTAGTGAAATTGATAATAATAACTATATTGTTAAAGTATGGAATTTAAAAATTGTTTTTATACTACAATGCAATACCAGAAATTAATTAAATAGTTATATCAATTAAAACAGACTGGGTACATACATTATTTTTCTCAAACAAACTATAATTTTTATTCATGCATGTGTCTAAATTAATCAAATAAATGTTGCTGTAAGTATTTATTTAAAATTTAGAGTGAACTGAATTGTTTTTATATTGATTTATTTTTTTAACTTTTGGAAAGTAATACTGGAACAAAAAATAAATGAAGGAAATGGTAGTATAGAAGAGATTCCATTTTTCTAGTTTTAATAGTTATTTCATACTGAGCAATAAATTCCATGTTAATCATGAACATAAAAAGATTGAAAGATAAGTTTTATAATTTTTTTTTTTTCAAAGGTTTTAATGTTTGTAATATAATTAATAAAAATGTTTGATTTTTTTACTAATAATAATAATTTATAAATAAAGACACATAATTTAGATTTGTTAGGCTTAAGTTGAGTAAAAATTAAAAATGCACGTGATAGTACCACACTGCTAGTTTTTATTTAAGAAATTAAATTAAAATAACAATTATAAAAATATTATGCAATAATCAACTAATATTAACTAACTAATATTAACAATTTGGAAAAAAAATAATATTGTTTTTATAAATAAATTCTTTTTTTATCAATAAATGTTATGCAGATTGTAAATTTTTCTATTTTAATAAAAAAATTCTAAATAGTATTTATTTTATGAAAAATTCTGATAGTGATATAGTTTTAGAAATAATATGCATTTGAAAAAAGTTGTATTTTTTTATTTTAATATGATTATATATTTATTTTTTTCTACAGTTGATTGATCGTGTTTGTGGTGCTCTTTTCAATTGTTATCGAACAGAAGAAACTGACTTACATTTATTTGTTTTACTATTTTTACCACACTTAACATACAGTTATCTTAATTCTATTGCCCATGTTGATAAACAAGTAAGGTTTATAAATATATATTTATATATATATATATATATATATATAGTTAACCCATTATTAATTACGCCATGTTCGAAATGACCGCACTTTGATGTATAAAACATTTATATTTTATATTTCAACCATTGATACTCAATAATATACAATCAATCACACTATTAATAGGTATACTGAATGTTAATGATTGAAGTATAAAATGTAAATGTTTTATTAAATATAAAAAAAGAATGCAGTCATTTTGACCATAGCGCAACTAATGACAGGATTACTATGTATAAATTAATATAAAAGTTTTCATAAATATTTAAAACTTATTTTTTATATTTTTTATTATTTATAGTATTGAAAATGTTATAAAGGCATACTCGATTATAACATTAATACATTAATAATTCGTGAAATAAATAATCATAGTATTCTAAAGAATATTTCAGTTGTCAATAGTCATAAAAAGTTTTTCTGAATATCAGTTAAATAAACGTACCAAATTACTCTCTAATTTGAAATTAAACTATAACTTCATTATTTTTAGAGTAATTTTTTTCTAGGTGACTAGATTTTTAAAAATTTTATTTATTTATCTTATATATCTTTTTATTTTAATAATTTTATTAGTTATAAATTATTCTAATTTAAATTTTAAAATTAACATAAATTATTTTAAAAAGCTAGAATGTATCTACATACTACTATAAATCTTAATTATCTATATTTTTAATAGAGTTGTCGAAGTATTGAAGCATTATTAATTGGAATCTATAACCTTGAGGCTGTTGATGAAAATAATACACCAAGATTTATATCATTCAGATTACCATCCTTAGCACAGCCATCTATTTACCATGAAGTAAGTATTTTTACAATGTCGGTGTAAATTATATATGAATAAATTTAATGTTTACAATATTTTTATGTGTTACTTGATTCATTATTAATTCATGATTTATTAGTAAAAAACAAAATTTCATTACAACAATTTATACAACATAGTGAACCAATAATAATATAACTAAGATTTATAATCATATTATTAAATTGAAGAAAAGTTATACATAATATACATAATACATTGATGTATCGATTTGTAGAATTGATCATTTCTTATTTTTATTTATTTAAGCCTAACAGTTTGGCCCCAACTTCATTGACAGAAACTGCCATTCGTCGTTTAGAACAAAGAGACACACATCCAGTTCGTCGAGGTCCATTTAATCAGATTGAAAGACTCTCTGCATCTAATAGAATGGAAGTTCTTAGTAATTTGTATTTCATTTACTATAAAAATTTAAATCTTTTACCAGAAATTTATAATCCATTTGATCGTTTCTATAAAGTTACATCAAAGTAAGTATTTTAATTTTTTTAATTTTATTATTCTTTATTTTAGCATATTTTTATTGTTCATAGAATGGTTACTCAGGGTTTTCTTAATAAACGTTCATCATTCAGTAATTCTGATATATCAACATCAACAACATTGCCTCGTATACCATTATCTCCTAAATTTTTGATTCATCTACTCTACTGTTTATACATTTCAATGTAAGTTTAATTTATTAAAATATGCTGTAATCACTAGAGGTCGCCATAA
>JASXSY010001842.1:0-48366 GCA_034509805.1 Sipha maydis | reverse complement strand
GACTCGCAAGTTCTGCGACTTAAGTTTATACGTCTACTTTCTAGCATTTTTTAAAAACAACCTTACCAAAACTCTTTAAAAAATGATTAAAACTTATTAATAAACTTACTGTACTGTGGAATTTTGGCGGATGAATCTGTTTTATACAATAAACTATAATACGTAATTCCGTAACCAAGGGAATATATATATATATATATATATATATATATATATATATATATATATATATTTATACACGCCGATAATACACACACAAAAAAAAAAAAATTGTCAGGTTGCAGTTAGCTATATAGGTATATAATTTACACGGTTATATTAGTTTTTGATTTTCCGTGCAACTTTCTTCATTTTTCTTACATAAGAACCTACTCCAAGCAATTACAAACAATTAAAAAAAAATTTGAGCCAAATCGGCCCAGCCTCAATTGATGAATTGTTATACATTTTTGGCTCCATTATTATATATATATATATATATATATATATTTATAAATGATTTATACTTCGTGTAAGATTTATGTAAAGGCCAGTGTCTCAGTGACAAGATATCGCATCATGATATACGTGCTATACATTTATACTAGGAACTAACCGCGTCCGGCGGCGGTGTTGTGTAAATAGAAGATAAAAATGCATATATCGATGTAATTATATATATATTAAGGCGAGGGGTGTACGAAGGTCGGAGGCGAAAACAACAAGAAAGTATAAAACAGAATAAGAATACCCGTAACTATAATACATATTTATATTAAACGTATGCGTACGTATTAAGTACATTCCAACACACGGCCGCGAAGAGAGAACGGAGGATAAGTGCCAAAGATGAAAACTATATACATTATGTATATACAGTATCTGTGACATATATATATATATATATATATATATACGTACTCTCCTGTACACGTGCATGTGTTGTTATTATTATACACTGCTAGTGTAAAGTATTTTAAATTCTTTTTATTTTATTTTATTTTTATAATAGAAACTAGTATCAGTATGACGAATGAGTAACATAATGAGTTATATTATGAAAAATCGGTCTTGTAATTATCATTATCATGTTGTTTTATGTCCACGAGGCGAGCGCACTTGTTTACGAAGAGCTTGGCACATCTGTCCAATCGCTACAGGTCACTGTTGTAATCTGTTTGTATTCTATATGGCCATAGATAAATACATATCATACGTTATATATATATGTATATATATAATTAGTAATATATATATGTATATATATAATCAGTAATATATATCAGTTATCTTTATTTATATCGTATAAGTATAGTGATTATTGTTATACGATCATTGCTATCATCATAGCGCTTTCTCTACCCTACGTCACACCGGGCAGTCTACACTTTCTACAACCGGGTGACGTAACTTGTTGTTTTCCATATTGTATTATCCTTTCTCGTTCTCCTGCTCGTACATGGTATACGCATATTGACGTGTAATCGAAAAACTATGTGCTTACACCCATCCACCTACGACCGCAGAAAACCGGAATTGTACTTACGATTACGGAACTAACAATTCCACAACAGCAGTTTTTATCGTGGTAGACATCATCGCAACCAGATCAGCTAAGAAGTAATAAAACAATAATCTTATAAACATGTAACTTTTCATGTAATGGTTGGTACAAACAGCGACATACAGTTTATTTTTATTTTTTATACAAATGTTCGTCAAGTAATATTATTTACTTGAAATATAATTGTCTATATTATCTATATTGGTACATATACTACCTTATGGTACATAATACCTTTATGTTGGGTATCTTACGACTCAATGTGAATTTAATTATATTTTGTTTATAACAAGAAGTTGTAATACATACATATATACGTGCACCTAAACATCAACAGTAAATTCATGATCACTTAAATCCTAATCAATTCGAATTACATTTTTGATCACTCCAGGTTTTAACACAAAAAAAAAAAGAATGAATAATAACCATAATAAATAATTTATAGAGGATGAGGGAAGGCAATTTATAATTGTATTACTATATTGATATTTGTTACTAAATTGTTACATTTTCTTCTCTCTTATTATAGTATAATTAATTAAGATGTGTAGCGAATACGATGAGCAAAACTGAATGACTCTATACCCATTTTGTCATATACATAATTGAATTTTTGTGTACAATAATGACGTAAGTTACTCATCAATCATCGGAGTTTTATCCAAAACGCGATGTTGATGTTTGTAATTTTGAATATGACATGCGGCGGCAATCAATTTTTTTAAAATAAACAGATAAATTCTTTCCTATCATGTCATTTAATCATTTAGCATATTATAATAGTTCATTAAACAATTAAACAAGGTTCGAGAGATAAAACTGTCATCACCCAAAACGTTGGTATTTGAAAACAAAAATAAATTATAGTTATTTGTATTCGCGACTATAGAGTGCTAAAAAGTCGTCTCTACCCGCAAAGTATTTCATTTATTTGAAGTTAAAACAAATTGCTGCAAGCTCCTTCAAAATAACTATGATGATTAAACTCTTTAGCTCGACAGCTGCGTCCAAACTAGCGTATATAATCGTACGTGATCGATTCTCTTAGCTTACAGAGACAGATTTAACCGCCGTTCAACGTTTTTCTGAATTTTTTTAAAAATTACTTAATTTAAACTAAATATATAATTTATAATAGTAAATGTACAAAAATCTGGGGATCATTTAAAAATGTTTTCAATATTGACGTTCACTGTCATAGTCAGATAATATTCTGAAGTAATAGATAAAGCCTGTTGAAATGGGGAGCTTCTACATTCCGAGCGGTTAGTGTTTAAAGCTAAATATTTTTTTTAAATAAAAATAGCTTTCCTTCAGAAATTATTCCATTTTAAACAAATTCACGTAAACGTTATAATTATAGCTTAGATTTTAAAGAATAGTCGTATGCTTGTTTTTCATGAATAAGATAGAATTATAATTTGTATACGTAAATTCGTTTTATGTCCTTCTTATTATAAACAAATTTCTTTTGTTACTTTTTTCGGGCTTTTCGTGTAGGTAAATGTTATTTCATTGCTTCTTGTAACTATTCCAGTTATAGAATTTTATTATGTTTATTGTGAAATAATAATACATTTTTTTTTATTTAATTAATAAGAAATGTAAAAATACGTTTCTTTGTTATATATGGCAGTAAATACAATTTATAATAATAAATACAATACTATATCAAACACAAAATACAGACTATGGTTATCGAGTTATTTTTGTTTTTTGGTTTGATTATTAAATGTATCAAACGTTCGTTTAATCGAAATGTTCTCTTTGATAGTTCACTCGGATGTAACTAAAGCTAGCAGTTGGGGGAGGGTAATAAGTATCAAGATAACACAAACCCACAGGGTCTACGCGTCTATACCCCAAGTATACTAATTTACAAACAAACAACATTTGTCATTGCTCACTACTATAGGTTCAGTCCAAATTTTAACAGGAAAATAAAGATGATAAAGTACGGTTTTGTGAATAAAATTTTGATTATAGATACTCCTAAACAAAACGAAAGCCATAATACACAGAATAATAACTTAACAATTATTTCGTGTACTGAGATTATAGGAATAAGTAATTAGATTTTATCTCTGTCTCAAAAACAAAATTCTGATATTTTTTATTTTTAATCTGGAAGGATTATGAAAATAGGGTTAAAATAGGCTGCAAGCTTTCCCTAGTTGAGCTTATAATAGTTTATAGACCTACGGTTAGTACGTCTGTAACAACGACTATTTCAATTATTAAAAATGTTGGGAAAATTATTTAGTGTTCTTTCAAAAACAAAGACTGAAAACAATTACAAAGCATTAACAATATACTGTATAGTGTTGTTCAAATTAAATTCAAATATTGAATATCATGGGTTTTATTTGAGTATGCACCAATCACTTTAGTGAACGTAGAGCTTTTTTTATGTATAAAGACATTTTGTTTAATAACAGAGTTAGTTTACTGAAAATAGAATTATATTATAGTTAGTTTTTAATTTAAAATTAAATTTTTTTTTCTTTATTCTATATATAAATCTAATTTAAGTTAATTTTTGTTAATTGTTACTCAGTTTTATTTTTTTTGCTTTTTTTGAAACAATTTTATGTTTTTTTTTTTTTACTTATTGTGCTTTAAAATCCAAGCCCTAGTTCTAATATAACACTATAGTCAGAGACCACAAACAAATACATGAATGCATTTATTTTATTTGTTAACTGATCAATAACGATGTTCAAACGAATTTATAAGAGAGCGGAAAGTCGGAACTTCGTGCAAGAGTGGAGTTTTACGCATTTCCAGGGGTGGGTGTTCATAAGCTTGAATAGCAATTGATAAATAATTGCATTTGAAAAACTATTATGAGTGAAAATCTGTAGCCTATCAAAGTATACAGTCAAGTATTGTTGAAATCATGATTTTTATTTTTTAAACTTATTCCACCGTTTCAGATTCTTTTGTCCTGGATGAAAAAAAGAAAACTGTACGATTCTCATCTATGTGTACATAGAGATGTCCCGACGAAAAGCTTTTTAAATTTTTATAACATCTTCGGAAAAAGCGTTTTTGGAAAAGAATAAAAAACATAGGAAAATCAATAGCTTCGATTTGGATCAAAATTAAAAACAAAAAAAAAAAAAGCCGTTATTCCGATCGTTTTATTTTGCTAATTGGAAATCACGAACACGAACATTACAACATTAATTAATATACACAGTAATAATAGTACCTAGTAGTATAATGCAATATTAATTTTTGTTTAGCATAAAATTTCCCAAATCCGGTGTTGGTTGCGAACTATGCATAATGTGCCATTGATTTGAGCATAATTTATATTTATATGCGGACTGAAAATACGTACAAGTGCATTACGCCGAATCGGTTTATACGATTAATATATAATTTATATTATTATATATTTTATACGGCAAACACTTATCGTGCTAGGCAAAAAATCGAACACGCGAGGAACTGACACATTTTCCGATTGAATAATTAACGTCGACGTAATATTATATATTTGATTTGTTCGAAACACGGCCAGTAAATATACGTTGATTCGTCAACAGACCCGTAGGCGTGCGCAGACCTGTGTTTCAGGGGTGTCTACAATAGTTTTGGGCCCTACCTTAACAAAACGTGTAGGTAAATTAAATAAATCATAATGTACAAATAATGAAATAGACATAATTTTAATTTTTTATTTGACGTTATGGTGTAACAGTCCCATTGAATATGTTTTCCTTGGATCTCGTATTTATTTCACAGATAGCTTCAATTTTATATGATTTGTACTTCTGTGATCAACTGTAGCTGTTGTACTGTCGTAATAAGTTTTCACGCGAAAATTTAGAGAATTTAGTGTTATTTTTTCTACTACGAAACATCATTTATTTTTTACCCAATCCTCGAGAACAAATTGTATTTAATTTGAGCCACATTGGTTAAAATATAGTCCCTTAATATTATACTTAAATTGAGGGGTCCCGTTTATAACATTTCTTGTGGTGCCCGTGCGCACGCCAATGATCGGACCTTTTTCGATTGATATAAGATTAATTATTTCGACCGGTGCACTCGTAATAGGTATCGATCATAAACTCTTAAACGTTCAATACTTTGATCTTACCGATAGGACGAGAAATAATATTTTTAAAACACAATTGACTTAAACATTATACACCGGTAATTTTTTATACGACATGAGTGAAACTCTAATTTTTATTACTCGTAGCAAACGTTAACGTTCGAAAACTGCCTCTTCGAGTTTTAATATATACCAACAGATATTCCGGTAACAACTATGGTACCGCGGTGTTTTTATCGATTATTCATGTACACTGTATTATAAGGTTTTTAATATTACATTTTGTATACTTGCCAGCGGTAAACGTATTGTTTTGTGTTCGCAACGAGAAAATTGTTTTAATTTAAAATGTATAAAAAGCTAAACTATTTGTCTTCGTGGCACATTTCGTGCTTCGGGGTATTAAGGCGATATTCATAATTTGTATCCGCTCTCTCTCTCTCTGTGTACAATTATGTATACCCACTCTGGATTAGATATATCGTTGTATATCTACTGTTCAATCGGGCCCGTCCCAAAATATCGTATTAAATCACGCCCATTGTTTATTATTTCGTCATAACGCAGCAGTGTTCGATTGGTTTTGAATCGCACAGCTATTATATTACCATTGTTATCCGATCGACGTTCTTCAATGCCCGTACGCACGGAAAAATGTTAATTATCATTATCTCGTGGATTGGTAATCGTTCGATATTCGGTAATTAATACGGACGAACGGCATCGGAGTTTCGGCAACCGAAAACATTCGGCCGGGCACAGGATTGTGCGGTTGATGCCGCGAACATAATATCAATCGGAGCGTTGGAAACATCGTAAAACGGCGGTGCGGCCGCGTGACCGTATCGAACGGCAGCAGTACACGTCACAAGCATCCGAGGCGTATTGCGCTCATTTGCGCAATTATTTTATTTTATTATCGTTTTACATCGATTTTTCATTTCGAAATGTTTCGCGGTCAATCGACTCGAACGTAATAGCTGCACACGCTTCGGTCTTGCCCGGCAGCACATGGACGAGGACCACAACGTGGCCCGTTGTGATTTTTATTTCCCGCCGTCCGTTCAATTGTTTTTTATTTCGGTTTTTTATTTTTTTTTTTCTGTAATAGCTCCGTTTCGTTACTTACCGTCGCGCTATTACACGCCAAGTTCGTGCACATAAATATACGTACATAAAGAACATGTACCGACACGTCGCTGCGCTGCGCATAGTGTTCGTCGCGCAAAATCGACCGTCGTTTAGTTTACGTCCGTATGCTTGTGCGATTTCATTACGCACGTGCATAGCACGTATTTCAACACGCTACGGAGTACTAGTGCCCTACCGGGTGATAGTTTTTACGCTGCCCAGTGGTAGGTGATCGTGCCGCTGACCAACACCGTCTCGTTACGACCGTAACCGATTTCCCTCCAACATATCATGTTCCGCTGGTAGGCGATTGCGTTGAAGTGAAGATTACTCAACGTATGTTCCGAACACGTGTCAAGCAATGGCGCCAGGGAAGAAAATCGACGTCAACGTTACACGCGAAGCAATCGTGAACGAGTTACATGCAGTGCAAATCATAATTTTTTACGTTACGTACGTACTACGCATGTGTTTAAGTTACATTCTACTCGCGGTGCCTTTAAATTTGAGCGTGCCCGTCGGAAAGAAAAGTTGATATAAAAAGTTCGGCGTTCACAATGATATGTACAAGTTTTTCTGAAAACGTTCAACTTTGACGTGTGTTCGCGTATCTATTACGGTCTGTTGATGAATGGGTACTTAATGTTTTCATTTTCAATTCTTCGTAGTTATTAATAATAATAATAATAAGATGCACTTATTACATGCATTATACCGTATACGGTACGGAACGCGGGTAAAGTACACGCGTAAGTGTAGAATAATGATAATAATAAACGTTATATGTATATATAAAAACATTTTTATTTCAACAGTCTTCTTACAAAAGTTTTCAATTAAAAAAAAAAAAAAAAAAACTGGCGGACTATAGAAGTAGTCCAATTACTACTATATAAAGATGTAAAGATGCTAATTATAGTTTTGTATCTGTATCAAATAAATATAATAAAATAATATTTGTAAAATTAAAAACAAAAAAAACGGTACTCGTGGGAGATTTTTTTTTTGTCGAACCTCGAAAGAAAAACAATAATTATAATAATAATAAGAAAATAATATTGGAGTACCCCACTTAAATACAAGCATTTCCGTTTTGATATTATCCTAACGCAGTTGTATTTTATTCATAATATACACACGCGTGTATTGATGAAATGAATGTATTACGGTGTTTTCGGATGGCCATTTTCCTTATAACTCGTCGTGTTTGGGTCCGGTGAATTCGTCGTGCGATATGAACCCGTTCTTGTCCTTGTCTTCGTGTTGGAATATTTCTTCGACAAGCTTCTCGTGGTCGGACATCATCTGCTTGATATCATCGCCGCCTTCTGCACCTTCGGCCGCAGCCATCTGTTTCTTAAGGTACTCGCTGACCTCGTCTCTCGACAGTTGCTTGTCTTGGTCCTGGTCGATTTCTTTGAACACGTTCGTGGTAGGCGCTTGGTCACCAACGTTCAACAGTTCAACGTCGAAGATCAACGTAGCTCCTGTTGAAAGAATAAATTCATGTAAAATATCATTCGACAAAAGTACTTGGAGTTTTAAAAATATGAAATGTACGACGAGGCTTTGAAAACGATCGGATTTCCTTTGAAATTGTACTATTATATTCAGGAGTACGTATAAGTGGCACAAGTGATGATATATCGAATAAAATAATAAGCTTAGAGCAATAGAATTGACGACGTGGAGACATTCGCATAACATATACTTAAATATTTAAAAGTTTTACACGGATTATTTAATGTACAATGTTTATATAATGGTGTCAATCACAAGTTGCAATACCTATTATAGTTGATGACAACAAATCAAATGAAATAATCTATCTGGGCATAATTATGAGACTATTTATTGTGGAGGACGGCATTCTTAAAAAAAATAAAATAAAATAAGAGGTATGAAATTCTACGTGGGCGAAAAAAGGGATGACGGCAATTCGACCATCGGGGAAAATGTAATAATATAATCTTGGGTTGAGAATAATTTTACCGATTGGTTTACATTGTAATACGAACAGAAAGGAAGCGTTAGTTATCTTTATCAATTTTTTACGTTTGGATCGCGCGTGTAAGAATATTATATACAATTATTGCATAGTGCGGTTATAATATATTTTATTTAATTCTATCCAAATATTTTTGCGTCCACGTTGTCGCAGAAATATCAGAGCGTCGTAACTTTTACAAAATATTAAAATAACACGTACACTGGGTCACGGATGTAAAAGCCATAGGCGTCGAGTGCACGGGTTCCCAAGAGCTCGAATACACATTGAGAATTTTTTTGAGTGCAATAGACACCCGTTGCAAATATCACCTACGAATAAGAAGACTATTCGTTTACATTTATGCTCGCGAATTTTCTAAAAACAATATTCTATATAACATGAAAGCTTCAACAATTTGAACATGAAAACACCTATGAGACTGGTGATACCTTCTGCTGATATTAACAACGGGATGACAGAGAAACACGGGCATCCGTTACACTTTTTAAAGCCAGCGGGTGCCTGTGGCCGTAACTATATTATGTTATTGGGGTTGTTACGTACCTCCGGGGATGACATTTCCCGCTCCGCGGTCACCGTACGCTAGGTCAGCCGGAATGGTCAGTCGCCTCTTCTCGCCGACACACATTTTGGTCAATCCCAAGTCCCATCCTTTGATCACTTGTCCCACGCCCAGTTGGAAAGTGAAAGGCTGATCTCGGTCATGGCTGCGGAAAAAAAAAACATAATTATAACGCCAAGCATAACGAGATAAACTTTTTTCCCGCAGATAATACAAAAACCCGAAGCGCGTATATATATATACCACGACGAGTACATAAAGAATTCATCGAGGAGGAAAAACGGTACCGATGCCCCAAAGGACCCTTTGACTCGGACGAACGCGTGGATATAATTAGTAGGGACAATGTGATGCTGGTCTCTTTTTCAACCGCGCGGCGGCGAAACTTTGGTCATTGAGAAGTTTTTTCCTACCTATTTTTATGTCCAAACTTTTAACGCGCGCGCGGACACTAAGAAACACACTCGCAGACGGAGAAAATAAACCGAAATTAATTTTTCTGCGAGTAACTACTGGGTCGGAATGTTCCACACACACGCACACACTAATACACTTGCGTTCGATCACACACGCTGCACACGAGCGCGCAAACAAAATGAATATAAATGTACAGCATATTAATATTAATCACCGTGCACAAGTTGATGGACAAATTATCGTGACGTGTAGTGAAACCATGTCAGCGGCGTCAATGGCACGCATTGCAGCGCGCTGAACATGAACATTTGGTTTTTTTTTGTACGTATATGCGTGCGCGTGCGAAACTTGTTACATTTGAGTGCTCGGCGAGGGTATAATTTAGTAATTGTATTAAAAAAGAAAATCCAGAAAAAGAAAAAACGCGGCACCTCGTTCGGATTTTCGTAGTTTAATTGAACGACGCAGTGGAAACGAGATAACTTTTCGCGAGTTTTTGCCATAATTATTTTCACGTGTAGACGGCTGCTGTTTGGAGAAGCGAGTTCTCGCCACGGCAGCCGTGATGAAAATAATACCACGTGCGGTGTTTGCAATCCAAAGGTAACAAATACATTTATATATATAAATAGATATATATAATACACATATATATATATATATATATATATTACATCATTGTCAACAGGTATAAGCACACACTGCTATTATTATTATTAAGTTCAAATTTTGATGTAATATAAATCAACGGATGTATAGTTTACGTCACAACAGTAATTTACTGAAGCGTTAATGACGACGTTGGGGAAACCGAAAGAATTTTTGTAATAATATCCGACGTTTTCAATGATCCTGGAATTTTAGAATTTTTCTCACGTGTTCACGGTACAAAAAAACAAAAAAAAAGCGAAAAAAGAAAGAACCCGTAAATCAAGCATCAATTCAGTCAATTTAATAATACGTTGAACATGTCCACAAGGAGTGTACACATCGCAAATCATACGAACAACTATTTGGAAAATGAGAAATCGTTTTTTGTACGGGTACATGTTACTACATACGCCAGCAAGGTGCGAGTGAATGAAATGCATAGTATTATTTCATATACGAATATGCGTATAATTATAATGTGTGTGAACGGTTTTAAAGTTATCTTTTAAACAGGAAATCAATATTTATGCGTGGAAGTCCGTCGTTTTTAAAACTTCAAACTCTTTTGTGTTTGTGTTTACTTTAACACCTATTGAAGTTTATATTTACGTTATAAGCCTCGAGTAAAAATAATAATAATTATGATAAACAAAATTTTTTTTAAAAAACCCCTTTATAACTCTAAATATAATGTCCCGGTGAGAGAATTTCGTTTGGCGACTATTAAAACATAGTGTTATTGGCATTTTTTTCCTTTTCACCTCATTATATGAACGGTATGAAGAATATACGAGTATAATAATATACTGCCATTGCGCGTACATAATAATATACACACAGACCAGGGGTCTAAAACAGCGGTAGAACATTATAATTGAAATTTTTATTTTATATTTTTCGTTTTGTTTATACACGCGCATAAATACTCTTTGTTCTAACCCTTTAAACTCAAAGAGTTGGCGATAAAATAAAATAAAAACTTGTTAAACATCACACCTTTTGTGGGTAACATAAATGATGACCGGCTCTTATTATTTTACGTATAATTTCGCCCGTTGAAACTTACACCGATAGTAATGTTTTACGGCCCATCGCTTTATTGTTCTGTAAAATATAAATATATACATATACCGCGGTTTGTAGAAAAATTTCCAAGTTAAAATTGTATAGGTAGTTAAGTACGGCGTGTATTATAGAAAATATATTCGAAATGCTCTTTTCGATTGGCATTCAAAGCTAAAAAATATGGTTAGAGAAAATAATTAAATACTAATACGGTGTCATTGTTTCGAAACGCGATACGACGATACGTATATATTTTTGGCAGGAAAATTATTATGTCGTCATCGTGTAATCGATGTAACAAAAATCAATGATCCTCGTCGTACGGTACACGGGACTGTTAAAAATAATAAAGTACGTGTCTCGTGTTTATTATAAGGATAAATTTACTACTCGGTTCAGTATATTGTTGCACATTCGATGAGTTTTTTCGTCTTCTTTTTAATTACAAATTTAATGAAATCAATCAACCCGTTAAACACCTCGAATATAATATAAAGTCACTGAGTTGACATATTTTATTAAATTAAAGTTGAAATATTCATATCAATTTTTTAATTAATATTATTTCAAAACCTTTTTATAAAATCGAAAAAAAAAATGTCTATCACATTTTTAAATTCATGTGATGTGTTTATGGTACCGTTAAAAACGACGGAGTATGGTTTTCAAGCAAAAAGATTTAATTAATTTTTTTTTAATTTCATGTATATAGGTACTTATAAAAAATATTGATTTTTCAAAACGTTATGAAAACGAAGTATCAAGTCAAAAATATTTTTTTGAATTATCAACTTTATAACGATAGTGTAATTTCCATAACTTTTGTAATTAAGAAAGAAAATCTAAAAGCGTTGTTGGGCTAAGCAAGTTATTTTTATAAAAAAAAATAAATAAATAAAAAATTACTTTTTTAAAAAAGAATAAAAACTTATTTGTGAAAAAACCGATAATTTCTTAACAAAATTAGTTTTCTGCTAAGTTATAACTTTTATGCTACGTGTTTTATATATTTTTTCCATTCTCAGTCAGCAAATAATTTATCAAGAAGTTGTGTTAAAATATTATTTCATTAAACTCATATAGATAGACATAGAAATAAAAGTCGACAATATTAAATGTACAAAGTTGTATTATTTTGTAACTATACACATAATGCTTAATTCACTATAGCGAAGGGAAATATTAAATCGTATTATTTGTTATTACATTGACAATACGTAATAATATTAGTATTTCAATTGTAAGTGAATTCAATACACTTCCATTGTCGTATACATAAAATATTAAATGTGTATTATAAACAATTATTTTGTTTTACAAAATTGTACTGTTATTATTATTATTATTTGTATATATATAATATTATATATAGATGCACTTGGAAATAACAATTTATAATTATTCAATAGAATTTTACAACATTAAAAAGTTTATTTGTAATAATCATATTTTTCGTTGTGTATAAAAGTGAAAACTATAACTAATTTTTTTAGTATGTTCTTCAAAAATATCGATGTTTTGAAATAAAAAATTTGATATATGTAGTAAAGGTTTTAGAGAGTATACACATTAAAATTGTAAATTTAATATATTCAATACAATGTTAAACATTTATTGATGAGCAAATTGGAAAATATTATAAAAATATTCTACAGAAAGTGTGATAGTAATTGTTTATATAAATATTTAAAATACGCACATGGTTGTTTAATTTGTAAAATTGTTTAAAGTTAAACTTTTAAAATAACATCGAAAACGATATTTTCGCCTCAGCCGTTCGACCATTACAGCGAACGCGGCTTTATGGTAATTCGATTCAAAAACAACAATAACAATAGTTTTTAGACCAATTGATGGTTATTTATTTCATAAAGCATGCTATTATTTATTCGCGAATTTAAATATATACCTACATATACGCATTTTTAAAAAAAAGTTGGAAAACAATAAATAATATTATGTATGCTTAATATGTATACTCCTCCGTATACTATATTACGCAGTATATTTTTGTTTCTTTAACAACAAATTGTTGAACAAGTTGAAACAATAACAATAATAATATTGCTTATTGAACTATACATTTATAAAAGTTATTCAAAAATTATGATCAATTTATGCATCAATAACAATACTGTTATCGTAACAATATTGTAGCTCGTCGATAAATATATGATTTCCGGAATGTTCAGAAATTTTGGTTAAAATGTAAAACAAATAATAATAAACCAAAAACCAACAGGATTGTGAACGTGGGACGATATCCAGACGTATTCGAATCGCTTAACAATAATATATCATTGTAATATGTATTATGAAAATCGTACAATTTATTTATTGTGTGTACACGTATTGTATAGGGTGATATTCAAATTATGTTTGTTATTTTCACAGTCAATTTGATCGTATTTTCTGTTGTCTATACATTTTTAGGTTGAAGGTATACTCGAAGGAAAAAAATAACGGTCTTTTAATTTTTAAACGGTTACTGTTTTATTTCTTGTCGATAACATCTAATCTGCACTCCATGTTTTAATTTTTCGAAACAGAACAGCTTACTGACAACACTCCGTTAATGTACAATATCGATTATTGAACCAATGTACTCGTATTTACCATTTTTTTAAGCGTTCAAAGTTGAGATAAGATAATATAAGTTGATTAACATTTGGAGGATTACGTCATTTATCATTTCGATATTTACATGCCTTTCTTCTAAACTTCAAATAATGATAAATAATAAACTATGTTTTGTTCTAGTTTAACAATTAATATTCGTATTATACTATATAACACGTTTCGTAAAATATTCCGGTGTAATACATTAAATGAAAAACAATCGTGGTCGTTAAAAAATGAAGAAACAAAATTGTAGAATCCATAACAATAACGCAATAAAGGGTTACAAAATCACTTTTTTTATAAATAGTGATTCGTTTCAAAGTATGTCGTAGGTAGTAAAACAGCTAAAATCGACTAGCGTCAAGATGTTAAATAAATCGCCTTGTACACGCATCCTTATACGTGTGGTAGGGGGAGAGCCAAAATCGGTTCAAATCAACGCAATGTTTTTGTCCATCAACTGATCAGTACAATAAAATATCACGTTCGTTATATTTATTTACTACGGAAAGTATAACAGACCCACTGTAGCAAATAAATGTACAAGTATAACATATACACTTAATCAGCCGAATGATTATAAAAAAAAGTAAAATACTAATTATCCGCTTATAAGCGTATATAAGACACAAATGACGGTATTTCCAAAAATACATATAGTAGTCGCGATGTAATGTATATGACAATAAAAATAGTCGAAAAATTCGAAAAACCTTGTACACGCAATGTACTTATTGTACATATAATTATATATATATTTATTTAAACAAGTATATTGGATATGTGTGTGTGTGTGTGTATGTGTGTGTGTGTGTGTGTGTGTGTGTATGTGTGTGTCCACGTGCATATGTACGTGTATGTATGTGTATTATATGGGTATATTAGTTTGGTTTATTATCAAAATATATTACATATAATATATAGGATTGTCATCAAACGCATAAACGTGACATTCGAGAGCAAATATTGTAGACACGTTCAATCCGTAATACGAAACGAGGAATAACGGGTGGGTGAGTAGCGTGGCCCACACATAAAACATGCGACACAATATATGTAGTATTTTATTTACATTTTAAATATACATAGAACAAAATGATAGACAAATATCACTCGAAAAAACTGTTATGGATATACTACGTGTACAATATCCGAACACTAGTACAATATACCAACAATATTATGTATGACGAGGAGATGATGAGTGATGTCATTTTTTTAACTGGTGCAAAACGAATATCCATGAAAGCATAAGGTATCATGGTATCATAAGGTAACCAACAATTGGCTGCAAATAATGTAGGTATTTATATAAATACTATAATTATTATAATTTATGGTATATTTTGTATGATTATAGGAACAATAATCATTTATTCTAACGTAGTATCAATTTTCGCCCAAAGACCAGCGAATTTACAACGAGATTTCACGTATTATTTTTCGAAAACAATATTAATCTGGTATAAACCGAGCACGAGCTACTCGTCACAAGATTCATTCCAAAAATGATTAAAACATAAGCACACATGCTGTATGCAGCATGTATGACGCGTACAGTTTTCTATAAGTTTTCTACAGTTTTCAATACATCGAAAACGCAATGTTTTAGTGTTAACTCAGAACTTTCGGACGATTCAAATTGCACGGTTAGAAGTGTTCGCATTATAATATAATATGCATGGTGTACAAGCAATAAACGAATGCACTGTTCCGACTTGCGGTGAAGATTAGTCATTGTCAATAGTCGTAGATCGAGCGAGCCGTGATGAGCGGAAGAGGAAGAGAGTATTGAAAAAGATCACTGGAACTCGAGCCTGCATCGTACGTACATAAGTAATCGACTTTCGAGAGCTTATGAATTCAGTACAGAATTTCGTATAATCGTAACGGAGACGGAGGAAAAGAGAACAAGAAAAAACTTGATTTCTATTTCAATCGGTAGTGCGCAATGAAACGTACGTAACTCACGACGTAACATTATCGTATACGAGTTATTATTAGATGTTATTGTAGTCCGCGGGCGCCCACGCGACCACGGGAAAGTCCGGGGTGCTCATGTGTCCGGCGAATCGGAAATGAACATTATACATTATTGCCCGCACGCAGTACATCCGGTTTGGAAAGCGAGTCCGGTGAAAGCAGTGACTCTGTACCGTCTGCGGGGCCGACAACAACAGCCTTTCGCTGGTCGAACAGCAGCGATATACCATTAGCCCGGGGATCGAAACGACGACATTTTCGTTCGTTTATTTTCATTCGCTTTTCGTACGTGTATTATTATTATTATTATTATTTATTCCGTAAATGTAGCAGGTACCAGTTATTCTTGCGGGGTCACGTTCTTACGCGCGTGAACTCGGATCCAAAATATGCAAAAAACACGCACGTCGAACAGTGGTTTTTTTTTGTTTTTATTTTGTTAAAACACGGGTTTTCACATGAATTCAAAACGCGCACGCACGCACGACGAATATATTTTATTTGCATACTATTATTATTAATGGTAAGTCCATACACTCGTATAATACACGTAGCGCACACACGTATAACATGACTACTACAATATGTATATGCTCCATCAGACCGTTAAACAGTAGACGCACGTGGAACTTAACAGTAAATTATATACAACTCTAGTGTAATGTAAACCGAATTTCGTCGCACAACGAAGTCGTCGGCCGCCATCACGATCGTCAATATCGTGTAATTATTTTTTATTTTCCTATCAACCGATTTCCTACTCTCTACATATTGCGAGAAACGTTGTTGTGAACATCCAGATATTTGTTTTGAAAAGTTGAACACTTTTATATTTCATAACTTCTGTTTCTTTATAAAATGTTTAAAAAATCATGCGCGTTGAAATTATATATATATATGAGAATTACTTTATGAATATTATACAGATTAGAGGGCCCACGTGTGTGTCATATTTGCAATGTAATATATTGTGTCGTTGGTTTCTAATTCAACTTGATAACATTTGCCGCTTAGATATTATTAAAGGACATTGTTTAAAATTAATTTAAAATCAAGATACGTACACGTAGTTTATGAGAACAGGATATTATAGAGCATGTTTTTATAGATACTATTTGGATTTCAAGAATACACTGTATTATATATGGATAAAACGTGTTGACTTATTTTTAAAATGATAAAACAAGAAAATAGTACAACTATATCTACAAAGCATAGAATTATCAGAAAAAGTGAAACGCGTGCAATAGAATAAAAAAATAACACTACACTATCATGATACAAATATACTGTCCACAGTTGTCGTGATATGTATAGTTATATAATTAAAGCGATTATGTTATAGTACGGCCATGCTCAGAGGTTTTAAATCCAAAATATTAGCATTGCGTAACTGTACATATCTTTTTAGATAATGTTAGACATTTAATTACTTCTGTGTAGTATAACAAATAAATCATTTAATGATACAAATTATAGATACATTTTACACGCTACCAACAGATTTGTTTGTTGAAATTTCTTCATGAAAAAATATTTTAAGCTGCGTCAAAAAACTATACATAATATTCTGGTATTTATCTAATTAAAATAAATACTAGGTCTGTTTTGTATACGAATACAAAGAGGAAATGTTATATTGATTTTTACAGCGGTAAATGAACATATAATAAACGTAATATAATTCTAATCACATTAAAAATATAATACAAATAAAGCAGAATTTTTAGAATTAATAACGGTGATGTTTAATTCGTTAGTATAAAAAAATAAAAATAAAACGTAATTTATACTCAATAGCAAATGATAAAATTAAATGACGACTTTTTTTTCTAAAATCGTCAAAATGCTTAGAAATTAAAATTATTATAGTATTGTTAAATAATATTATCTGAACGCTATTTCTTTGTTATTATTACAGTTTTGAATAAATAACTATAAAAAAAAAAAATATTTAAATTGCAACATTCGAAGAATATATATTTAAATTGTTTCTTCCCAGATTCTAGATACGCGCCTTCATACAATATTATTCTTGGAATTATTAAACATTTTTTTTTCTAGTTATACGTATCATTTTATAAATTTAGCTACGGTAAATTATTAAAAGTATGCGAATTATTTTTTCAATCCATCAAATATGTACACTATAATTGTAAAAAACAAACATTTTAAATAACATTAGTGTGTTTATAAGAATTTGCGAAATTGTATACGGGATCGACAATATACATATGTGTACTTATCATATACTTATTGTTATTTTGTTACATTGATACTCAAAGTAAAACGCTGAACATGCGCGAATTATAAACACACTTGTTTACGTAATTCGAAGTATAACATTTCATATTGTTATTCGAGGACTTCCTTTCAACTCCCGGATGTCATTTTTAACTCATACAACAACATATCATGTATTGAATATTAGCTGATACGCTAAAAAATGTATGGTAAATTATATACGAACGTTACAGTATATATTTTACAGTTATAATAGGGACTTATTTTCATTTTATGATCACCGGCACAGCATACGATCCTAAATACGAGTACACAAGCGTACTCTTAATAGCATTGATGCGCTGCAATTCACTATTAATCAGAATTCTGATATATATAATATATTTTAATTTTAAATATTTCAAAAATGTTTTAAAAATACAATTTTGCTATGTGGGAAGCCTATTATCATGTATTATGTTACCACTCATTGATGACCATTTCACTTTCATTGAAGAAAAAACAATTCGTTCAACGACGCACTACTATAATAATAAAACAGTGCTTTTTGGATTTACGTTAATATTATATTTTATTTGCTAATTTGTTCAATTCAACTAATGTTGTGTAACGTATTATCTAATATAATCACATTATCTTCATAAATATACTAGTAAAATATAATTATTATGAATTTACACATTTAAGCGTTTAAAGAACGCGTCATGATGTTTATTTCCGAAATTATTCTGTCAACGCAATAAAAATTTGATTTACTTATCTTAATTTAGTAAAAATAATAATAAGATATTTCAAATCCCTGAATGTCTCAAACCCATTTAAAAATTTTAATCAAACTGAAGTGCGCTTAGTTTTATTATAAAACTATATTGTACATTTAAGCGATTGTCTGTACGACTATACATAACGATATTATAGAACAATGCAGTTCCGGAAACCAAATATATATTATCCTCCAACCAAATCACCTTTACTATTGTTTATTTAAATGCATTACATTTTTCATGCGTACATAATGCAGTTTGATTCTCATAAGAAACCCAAAGTATATATACCATTATATTATCATTCTATAGGAACAAGACTAGGGATTTGTACGGGAGACTTAATATTATACTATATGTGTTCCGATCTCAAAGGCCTGTCTACCTTGTCAACCCGTTATACCACCTGAAATGTAAAACAGAATTTTATGCATAAACTCGAAACAGGGAAAATGTTACTCACTTAAGATTATGTGTCGTTGTTTGTAATAAAAGGGCATTTTTATTAATGTATATCCAGCTACACGTACGTCATTCATAAATCGTTTGGTGAACATAAACTCAAAACAAAAAATACAAAACCCACCACGGAAACTCTTATTCTTGTGGGGAAAACGTGTAATCCATTGCGATAGGTATCGCAGCAAGTATGCAGATATATATAATATGTATGTTTTGCTGTGTATGGGCATCATTTACGTATGATAATTAGGTCGGCCACCGTCACATGAACAATACCCCGCGGGATTTGTTTGATGTTAACATCTAATTAGCACGGAAGAAATTGTTGTAGATATCCAAAACACAACGACACGTACTTGCTATGTACGCATGGAGAGTAGTATGTACGCAACGAATTTATGAGTATTAACGTTGATTGGAGTTGCAAAAGAGTCATATCGTAGTAATGCATGGACAATGTTATACTATTGTGGAACTAATTGAAAAGCAAATATTTGTGAAACTCAAGAGACAATAACATGTATTATAACATTTCCAAATAAATCGTAAACACGTGCTCAGAGATTTGGACCGCAACGGTCGTCTCCGTATCGACCGACGACCGCGTACACCTACCACCACCACTCGTACGTCAATTATTAAAGGATTATGATATTATACCATTGTCGTTTATTTTCCCTCCGCATCATGACAAATCGTTGTCATCGAACTATTTCCCCGGTCGTTATTCCGGTCCGGTGTCCGTCGGAATTGATCTCGGCAGGTACGCAAATAATCCTGATCACGAATAACGAGACGGCAACACGTTAACAATGTTACGGACTTAGAGTTCGATAAGCCCAACGATAGACCCGCGTCATCAAATGTTCGTAGGGGATGAGGGTTTTAAATTACAAACCGAAAAGTGTACGATAAGTGACTCCATCATAATACAGTTCTAATTCATATGACTTCTATATACAGAGAAAAGTTTTGATAAAATACCTGTGACAAGCAGTATATACTGTATATATATTCGCATGTAGTTTTACTTTAATTCATAATAAAACAATACGTTTCACAAAAAATTCGAGGTCACAAAACAAATTACAACAATGTTCAATCCCTTACTCCGCTCGAGAGTATATTATGTTTTATATGGTCAATACAATTCGTCGTACGAAACCGCTATAATCGTTCCTCTAGATAATCGTATCCGTGTACCTACATGATAAAAATGAAAAATAAAGTTATTGTTCTTCGGGCCGTCACAATATCTTTCGTGAAAAAAATAGTAATTTGATGCGTACATATTATTATTATTATTATTATTATCATCACGTAACCTTTACGAGAAATCTCTCTGTCGGATATTTGCGCATTTCGCGGCGATGCATGCTCGGTAATGTTCGTACTGCGGGCGCTCAGCACGGACAAGACATTATGTTACCTAACATAATGTCTCATCCGTGCCTAACCTAACCGAGGAGTTAACGGTAGAATGTGCCCATTCGACCACGTGCGTATGATGTGCCAAACGAGTGATTTCCAATAAATTGTATGGATTAATTTGTGAACGCAATACTGTAGTAGCCACGCATACGAAACGAGATGTGCATGATTACATTATCGTCCGCCGTGACGAATGACAATATGTGCATCGTACGCGGACGACAGGTGCACGTAATGTAAACGTGCACTTTTCGATTCGCGAAACTTTTACTACGATTTTGATACGACAACGCGGATGTTTCCCACAGCGATTCCGGAGCGATGCGTAGATGAATAATAATAATAATAATAATAATAATAATTCATCGTACCGGTTCTTGGGGTTACATAAAAATATTATTCCGTAACACTATGCGAACACATAACGCATAGTGTTGGGTTTACCTATTGCCCGTGTGTATGCGTACAATAGTAATTAATATTTACTGTACGCAGTCGAAAACTCAAGACTTCCGGGAATTTGATTTACTTTCAATAAGATATTGCTACCCAACTATCGCCGTACTCTGTCGAAAGTATTTATCGCATAGTTTTCATACACGGATTCGAAAACAAGTGTTTTTGATCATCAACCGTGCACAATTATACGCGCGTGAGTACATTATTTGAAAACACTTTTGAAAATATATTTCGTGCACGCATCGTGGTGGCGGTTGAAACGCATAATGTGCCGACTGCCGCTATCGACAATTAATATATGTAAACGATCTCGATCTTTATACATATATACAAAACAATATTATGTATACTGTATAGTATTGTGTTACTCCCGTGCCCGAAGAGAATCGGATATCGTCATTGAACACACCCGTTACATGCCAGAGAAATTTTTAGCCGGGAAAATGAACTTGGCTGTCAGTAATCCTAATGAAAAAGGCAAGGATTAATGGTTAAAATACAAAAACCGGTAATACCGGTATGTCAAAAAAAAACCTACATCGTATTAAACATTCTAAGACTTAATATGAAAAACAAATCATTATACGGAGAAAACCACGTAGCGCATTTAAACATAGCTTTATATAATTTTTATTTTTTTTTGTACATTTGTTGAAAACATTAATAAAAAAAGACATCAGGAAGGGTTATAATATTTTAACAAAAGCGCCTTTTCTCTCTCTACAGCATCATTTAAAATTCAAATGACCTTTCAAGCCTTAATTTTAACCTGGTCGAAATCTAATCTCCGTGCGGTTGATTTTGCAGGAAGGTTTAAGTATGACGGTTAATATATATTATATATAAGCTATATAAGTTCATCAGAATCGGAAGAAAAATATTTGATTAATTTTTATCATAAATTGATAGTTACATACATTGTTGAAATATTAAGCACGCATCGTTATAAACGTTGCAGGTGTAAATATGCAATCTAAGACCACGATGAAACATTTATCGTTTTTTTAAATAAATTCTTGGTATTCGATTTCTGATGAATATTATACGACTCTTCTCCGGCGGTCTGGTAAAATTTCAAGATGACTCATTGTTCGAAGAAAGTAAATTTCAAAACGTACATTATACGAGTTAAAAATCGTATTGGACGTGCAACAGCAATATAATAAATAAATAAAATATCAAACACAACGTGACTTTTATACCTCCTTTTTATTTCAAGTACACACACATATATATAATATGTAATATATATATGTATGATTTTGAGTGGTTACCGAGAAATCGTATAAACCATAAGCAACAGAGAACAAAATCAATAAGATTCACTACCAATAGCGAAAAAACTTCAACTCGTTTCGTACGAGATGTGCGTGTAAAGTAAAAATTGCTTGAAACCTCAAAGTGACACCAGAGTAAATGGAATTGCAATTTCAACAGACAACAATCAATCTGATATTTTATAACATATAAGAAAACAATTCTTTAAATAAAAGTATGTAACGATTTCGTCAATACTTAAACACTGTTCTCGTTTGTAAATTTATTTTTTGTAATTAATTATTTGATAAAAATCCAACAGTATATATTATTTCGTTGATCTGGCTGAATGTTAATTATTCTAATCAATATTTTTATGAATTATCGACAAAAAAATATACCGTAAATAGAATATATATGATCAATTAGATTAAGATATTTGATAACAATAACTTGATTAAGTAATTAAAGAGAGCAACGTACGAGCACATATGTTATAATTCATGTCAATTAAATGAATCAATTTTCATTTTTTACAATCGTTGAAACACTAGGCTGTCACGGATATAATACATTTATGATAAATTAGTTTTATATTTTATTTTCAATAAAACTAAATTTACAAAGGTATATTATTTTTCCAAACTTTTTTTCTGCTATCAGATATTGTCATTAATCAAAGTGTAATCGCAGTATTGTTTATTGGTCTGAAATTGATCAGACTTCCCATATTACACTGTACCTATTGTACTTTTACAGTAATCCAATAACACGTATTTTGTTTAAATCATATTATAGTTATATTAAATTTAAAGCTAGAGTGCTTCATTTTCTTTAACAAGGATGATTTGTATAATTATATCTATAATCTATTTGTCGTTGGGTTTTTAATCGAGTGGTTTGATCGATCAATGATAATAAGATATTGTTATTGGTTTCGGTGAAAATTCAGTAACTTAAAGTTTGTATATTTGGTCAGTTAAATACATTTGTGCATAAAAAATATTCTACACACTTTGCCGATATTTGAAAACATTTTTTTAATTAAATAAGTAGTAAATTATTTTTTAGAAACGCTCGACGAGAATAAAAAATTGAAAAATAAAAAAAAAAAAACAGATAGAAAGAAAAAATACGCAATTCGAATTATATGTCTATGTTTTGGGTGTTTTGTAGGTCAATAAAGATGTCTCTTTCTACATTTCATTCATAAAATATTCAAGAAAAAACATACCATATGAATATGCTACATGGCACTTGATATAAATCCTTTAGGAAACACCATAATTCGTGGTTCAGTCGACGTTCACAGCGGGTTAATCGAAAAATTCGGTTTCCGGTTTACTAGACGTTAAGTTAATGGAGAACCCCATGTAAAGTCTCAAGTCTACAGCAGTGTGGACGACGGTGGTGAGGTTTGTTTTATTCCCCTCGGCCAAAAGGTATACATTTATTTTTCTTTTACTTTTCCATTGGAAAAAAAGTCAACCGTTAAGCCTACACACATACACACGCATAAACACATACATAGATACACGAGAAGATGGAAGCATATAAATCTAGAAGTAAATCTAAGATGCAGACAATCGGTTTTTTTCCACCCTTTGATCAAAAAGCGTACGGTCGGTCAAATAAAAATTGTCTTCTACTATTTTCAACGTCAATAATGAGTTATGACGACGATATATTATATACATACGTATAAGTTTAGTGGTAACGACGAAGGAAAAGCAAGGAAAGAGGAGAATCGCCAAAATCTTGCACATATTATGTTCTAATCAAGAGTCTTGTGAAATATTCATAAAAACGCGTCGGAGGTTGGATTGTTACACGCATATACGCCTACGTGATAACAACCCTCTTGATTCTCGGGGGATACGAGAGGGTTTCACGTTTAAAAACCGATGATTTTTTTTCAACTCATCATTCCGCGTGTTATATTCCGATAAGACAATAAAAATGCAAAAAATAATCACGTACTATTGCGTGCAAATAAGATGTGGTTGCAGAAAACGTATATATTTTCACCAACCCATTTTTTTTTTTTTTGTAGAGCCGTTGATACACATATTGTATACGTTGCGAGAACAATTTTTTCCAAGTCTGATATAATCATACTTGATTTTACAAACAATATAATGCTTGATGATTTTAAAAATAGTTTCAATACTTTAGCAGAGTTTTTTTTTTAAAATTCAAATATAACCGGGTTCTTATACCATCACAATAAACATATTATAATAATATGAGTATTGTGTTGAAATGAAACATGTAAAATTTTATAAATAAAACCATCAGTAATAATTTAAAATAGACTTTTAGGTGCTTCTTTTCTTTTTTTGTAACATCAAGTAATTAATGTAATAAAATACCAAAATAATTACTATGTGGCTAAAAATTAGTATTAGTTTTCAGCTTTACTTGCATTATAATGTGAGATATGTAATGTCAGCGCAAACATCGGAAGTATACGGTCGACAATAAAATGTTTCAGTTGAACATACTCATATAAAAGTATATGATAAAATCGAGTATTTTCCTAGAGAACATTTTTTTTTTATTTGGTTTTTGGTTAAAACCACTATTTTTGATTAAATGTAATACTTTAGTCACGTCTATAATGCAAGTGTCGGTAATTGATTTTATTTGAACGCATTTGTAGATTGGAAATGCAATTACCATTTTGCTTAGTAGCTGAATTTTATAATTTTGCGGACATCTTTTTTGTTAAAAAATCAAATACATGTTTCAATTTAGTAGTTATGTTAATGTTTTTTGTAACTGTCCGAATGATTTATCGAGTGACACGTACAATAAAATATAAATCTATGTGTATGTGCGTGTGTGTGTGTGTGAGTGTGTAATATATGGTTGTATTACATAATTACAAATAAATGGTTTCGCCAGACATAGATTTATGTAAATAAAATAATAGTTTAAAATACTTAAAAATATAATGATAGTTAAGATTATTGTTATATGATATATTCCGAATGTATAAATGGTTATAGACATTTTTCTTCGTATAGTAATTACAAATATGACTACAGAATAACTCGCAGGTCAGTCTCTCATATACATATTCATATACTATTTTACATCGGCATTGCTACTGAGGGTACCTACTTGCTGTATCTACTAGCTTGGGTGAAATTGTTAATTTTAATCAGGGTAGATAGACTCGTAGTAATAATAATACATGCATAAAATAATAAAGAGTGATCCATTATGATGAAAATGAAATGGTTTAGGGAGTCTAATAAAAGATAATGAATGTTTCGTTAAATGTTTAAAACATTATTAGGGGTTTGTATAAACTAGTGTTCTTGATTTGATGTAGGTAATATTCGGGTACCCAGAAACCCGGGTACCCGTTTGTCCGGGTAATACCCGATTTTGTGGGTAGTCAATGTTTTCGGGTAGTGGGTACCCATTACCCAAAATTTTCGAGTACCCGATGGTTTTTGATGTACGTAAACGGTTTAGCTAAGTCTTAACTCCTAAGAGGTAATCAGTATTAAATTATACATTACACAATTATTCGAATAAAAAATATCTAAGAAAATATAAAAATTATCTATAAAAATATAATCTAAAATATACATAACTTAATATACCTAAGATCATTAAGCTATGGTTATCGAACAGAAACAGATAAGATAAACTAAAGTCTAGTTATTAATACTTTCATATTCTTATATACCTACACTTTTACTATAAATACATATTGGAATTGTAGTCAAAATTTACAAAATATGTAAAAATAAATATTTCTTAATTTATTGTAAATCATGTGAAACGAATTTATCATTTACAATAGTTAATTAATTAATCATGTTTTAAAAAAAATATGTATTTACATACAAATCCCAGCTCTAGTAATGAGTATACAAATCATAACGGGTACCCGATCCATAACGGGTACCCAATCCATAACGGATACCCGAAATTTTGTAAATCGGGTAATACCCGTAAAACCCGGTTCAAGAGCACTAGTATAAACCGAATAGTACCTGTTATATCTACGCACAGAAAGCGATATTTTAAATACAATCTTTACTTTATATAAATAGTTTTTTTATTTTTATCCAATGTTATTCGAGAGTATTAAATATGTACTTGAAAATATGGGGTTTATTGGAAAAAAAACAAACAATTAGGTCATTTTATGAATATGAGATTAGTGAAAGAATGGTGACGATTCTTGCGTGGAGTGTATGACACTATAATATATTAAAGTGTCATTTAATAACGTGTCATAGAAAAAGTTACACACGTCCCTTAAACGTTTTAGCGATATTTAGTTATCACAAAATACGGTCATTTATCATTTGGTCTCATTGCTACACTACATTTCCCAATGAAAATGAGAACCGATTACCCTGACGTTTTTTTAACGGCATACTAGACTCCCACTTTTCCATTCTGCGCACCAACGTATATACTGCTACTACGTGACAAATGATTTACACCGGTTTTTCTAAAATATATGTTTCTTAGCCGGATCTTAGGCTCAATTTAAAGAAATATATAAAAAATAAACGTTTTTTCTTCTCTAAAAAAAATTACAAAATCCAAATACTGTACCTACGAAGAAAATGCATAACTCATGTGTAGCTCTATATAGGTAGATATGCAGTATATTATCTTGCTATATTAAGATTAATCGAGTTTTAGAAAAGTGAAAGATCAACATTTCTAAAAAAAAATGTATCATTTATTAGTTTGTACGTCTTGTTTTTAATATTTATTTTGCCGATACAATATAGCGGTTTTACTTTATTTCTAACTGCTACAGAAAACACGAACATTGTTACTAAAAAGCTTTTCACGTAGTAACTTAATGTCACAACATCTCGCCACATTATTCTTTTACTCGTAACAGTGAACTTCGAGATAGATTTCATAATTGAAGCTTTCGGATCTTCGACGAACTTTGGCCATTTACCCTCGTACGACCGCATCAACATTAATTATTTGCTTGTTAATTATTAATCAAATTGTGTTAATCACCACTAAGTGAAATATAAGAAATATATATTTTTCATTTTATTATAAACAATAGAAAAAAAAATTATACTGCATTATATAATATTAATGTATAAATATAGAAGTATTAGTTTATACGGCAGTGAGATATAGGTATATATTGGAAATTTATGAAATTTTAAGTAATAAATAACTACATCAAAATAATGATATACCTACATTCAATTATTTACAGCAACCATATAATAAATAATTATTATAATAACTATTAAGACGTTTAGATGTTAATTGAAAAGTTTTAGAAACTGTCCAAGTTAATTGATGATACACTGCGTTAATTTTATACTAACTATATGAGTCTAAGTTTTGAAATTGTAATTTTAAATCTTCTACAGTTTGTTTAAGTGGATGATGGTATAAAAGTAATGAAATACTAAATACGACCTCGGTCAATTTTTTACATGTGATAATGTATCAAGATAAAGATAAGGCGAGTAAAAGCAATATTTTACCACGATTTGAGGGACCATTGTATTGCAGACGTTTCCCATAATCCTGTTTACCCTAAACATTTTTAGCTTAAAGTATTTTATTTATAAATGTACAGTATCTACCATGTGATATCTACACTCATTTCAGTTTGTTCAGAATCGACGAAACATTATAATAAATGTTTTGAAGAAGAAATTGTTTAGTCAAAAATACTTAAAATTTAAGCCGTACGTATGTGCGAGTATTATGTTAGTTAGAATTGTTACAAAATCTGACGAACAATCCTCAATAACTGTGTTTTGATTACATGTGCAACAAATGTATTTAACATAAGCACACATATATTGTTTAATCATTTAGAACATCTTGTGTATTAAAACTGGTTAAATCATTTCTACATTAGCTGTAATTTACATTTATAGATATATATTTATGCGGGCGATTAAGCTAAAAAGAATGGCAGTGAAGCGTAATGAAATTAGGGCCAAAAGCTATTAATTAAGAGTTTACTGAGGCGTCTCGAGATATTGAAGTCCTTATAGGTATGACATGCAGAAAATCTATTCAAAATTAATGACTATAGTCCCTTTCTCTTTTGAATAATAATTTTTCGTGTAATGTATATATTGTTATTTTTATTTTTTTTCAAAAACAAATTTGGGATAACATAAATCAAGTATAAACGTGATAAAACAGATGTATTAATAACAATGCAAAAAATTGCTTTCTAAGATCATTTATTTCATACCAACAAAAAATTTCGAAATTTTTATTTTGCTTGTAAATGCAATAACCTATGAATGCATTTTATTTATGGTCGAAGAGTTTATGTTCACCATTAAAAATAAGAATAAATTATATCGAATCGAGAATAGATAATGAAGTGTTATACGTTTACATTATATTTGCAGTCGGAGCGAGAAATATTTAGATTTGCTACGTGCATCGCGTATTCATAACAGCCACGGAATGTTTTATTCTCAACGTTTTCAAGCATTTCAAAACATTTTTCACCCGTGAACCGGTTTTAAATCATTGAGGAGCGACCGTATTATTAACGATGGGTCATCGCACGTTGCACGACGTGTCGGCGTGTCGACGTATTTACATCGTACAAAAATTCGGTTTGTTAAACGGTACTAGTAATTCGGATCCAATGTTATACATTTTATATACGTTATATACGTTTTATATACAGCGGTATACACGTTTATTCCTCGACAGAAATTATCACACTTTTGATAGAGAAATGATCGAATATAGTTAATATACGGTCATCAAATAATAAAAATACACGCACACATGAGTAAATTAAACTATTTAATTCAAATACGGAATTGACCGTTGTTACAATAATATTTTATAACGTTAAATACATGGTATATATATATATATATATATATATATATATATATATCAGGTTTTAACCATATTCGTGTGATTATCGTAAATAATGAATATGTATATCGTATACGATACACGATGGGGTGGTCAAGTACAAATATTTTGGCCGGTGGACATTCCGGTGTATATTGTATAATATACGCCCATGGAATATTTTAAACAAACTCTATACGCTACAGCGAAACATTCAAGTACACGGATTTTAACTGTAAGTGTATGCGTTGCACATAGATATTGATACCTAATTAATAATTATTATCTCGAATTCAATATCGCGTGTTGTGGCGCGAGACGACGATCGAATCGTTTCAAACTGCACGCATTGTACCGTCGATGTGTCCAAGTGAAAGCACTGCACCTAGTTGTCGTCGAGGCAAATAAAATACGCGTAACCGTCAGCAGTTAAATGCACATTACGAAATCACGTTGTCGAGTTCGATGTTTAAACAGCCAATTATAAAATATGTATAAACTGCGTTTGTTATAAACACGTATTATTAATTAATAAACGTGCACACGGCGGACCCAGAGGTCGCCGTTGGTATTGAATAAATGTCGTAAAAAAGAAATAAATAAAAACCGTTCTCGTGCGAACAATTCGTGGTCATACATGGTGCTCGGTGAAGGCGGGGGAAGACGGTTGAGAAAATTGTATTGTTAAAAAAATTCAATCTTTCGATTTTAAATCGGCTTTGATTTACAATTATTCTTGGAAGGAAACTCGCAACGCCGCCACCGACGTTTTCTCCGAAGTCGCGTTTGCTCCCCGGAATGTTGCAAAGTTTCGCAAAACTTTTTAGCACATAATAACTACGTCAGAGACAAAGAGAAAAAAAAAGTAAGTACAGTATACACTTGTATACACGTGTATCTTCAAAACGTGTGACGTGCTCTCGGGACGTCGAAGGCTCCGCGATAGTTATTAAACAAATGACCGCGAACGCACGCGTCTTACCTAGAGTCGAACTTGGTGCCGTCCACCAGTTTGCCGGTGTAGTGCATGGTAAGCATGTCGTTGATCTTGGACTTGGGCTCGCATCCGTCCAACGTGTACACGTATTCGATTTTCAGACCGTTGGGCAGCGTCTCCACCTGGCCGGACTGTTGCGGTTGGTTGGCCGCGGACACCATCGCGATCACGGCGACGCACGCCACGGACACGCGTAACCAACTGGACTTCATGTCGCGGTTCTCTGCACGCCGGTCGATAGAATGAAGGACGGGGTAACAGATCGGAAACTATTGAAAATATCAACGGACCAAGAACAACCGGCGTTCCAGCGGCTGTTTGTGTCGTGCTTGATGAAAACGTGGCAATTCGTCGGCGGGCAGCAGCAATGAGGTGTACAACAACGTGACGCGCGGCCGACCGTTTGACGACTGACTGACTCGGAACGGACGACTGTTGAACGCGCCGCGGTGGCCGTTCCGTCGCGCGACCTTCCCCCTCCGCCGCCTCGTACCGGTCGCACACGCATCGGACCGCTACTACTTTACAACGGGCGGGTGTCCGGGGTGGCGGCGGCGGGTACACCGTGGTGTCCGTCACCGTCACCGCAACCGAAGCGCTTCGGTCGCGACGGCGGAACACGAAGAGTCGTCTCGTGTTCGGTTGGACGAGATTTGTGTTTTTGAAGAGTTGTTTTCACTCTTCCTGCCCGCCCGCAGACATTACAATCGTCGTTTACATCTTATCGAATTTACGTGGTAGATATACGCTGAACGACACGAAATTCAGCAACCCGTGCGTACAACGCGAGACGGATAAAAACTTTCGCGGACTTATCTGCACACGGACGCAGCGTCGTATGTGCTATAGGTTTGCGTCCTTTGTGTGTTAAACAAAAATAAAAAAAAATATCAAATTAATTTTACTTATGTTCGCACCGTTTTTGTTCAACATTTATTCCGGTTGAAGCTGATTGATTTATTATAAGTGGTCGACTTATATTTTACTGTTCACAAACCATCTTTGTCAAAACGCTTACAGCTCTGATCGTATTTACAGTGCATACTCCTTAATCGTTGTGGATAAAACTGTAATGCATATTACAATCGTCTTGATGAGAATACAAGAGTTTGTATTAACTATTCGTGACTCTGTACGCACTAGATGTCTGGATCAGTAGCTTAACAAACAGAGAATTGAAACGAGTCGGAATTTCTTGTTTTCCGTGAAAAATCGTTTTCACGTTTGACTAAACAAATACATGCGAGAAGACTATGGGCATGTTGTATTTGGTACTTATTAAAGTTGGTTAATCTTACAACAGGAATCTAATTCGTAATGCTTTGATGGTTTTTTTTATTTCGAAGATAGACCATGTCTTGATATTTTAATATATTATTAAATTATTACGAATGTGACGTAATTGAGCGTACATCAGATTATGTAGTTGATGCTTAGTACATATTATGATATAGCTTTGTAACTATAAACAGGTAATACGTGTATAATATTCATTTGACATTAATTTATAGAAAAAAAATGCATTTTTACATTTAAAAAATATCAATATATATTTATAGAATAATTAGTATCACCTATAAATATTGTAAAATTGTGTAATGGTTTTGTTTGGTAAAAAATAATTTTTATTGAATATTCTATTATTTAGATAACAATCAATTATGGCGTTTCAGTTACATTTTGAATATTTATGATTTATAATTATTATTTTATTATATCGTAAGTTCATATTACCCCGAGAGTGAAATTTACGTAAAATTCAAAGGTATAAATATTTGGTTGAGGTCAATGTAATATAATTATGCTTAATATTCATACATATTGTGTTTTTAATTTTTTTAAATTTATTTAAACTACAAAAATATTTCAATACATCAATATGTGTTTATAATCTACAAATAATTCTCAGTAACTATAGTTATTATTTTATTATTATTTTATTTTTTTCATCTTTTTATTAACAGCATTGGTCATTAATTACAATTTTGTGTTAGTTAGATTTTTTTTCATAAGATTAAAACTTGATTGGTGGTGTCTCTGTCAGGTCCGGGTGCTATAGTTATTACTAGAAAGCGGATTTTTAGCCTCTTAAAAGTTTAAATATGATTCTAAATATATGTCAATATTATATATGCTAACATGTTCTAAAAAAATCTTAAAATATTCTCTTAATATTCTTTGAAAATGTAAAATATGCTAGAAATATAATTTTTATTTTTTACTTTAAATAGTTTATATATTTGTATACACGTTACAATAAGTAAAATGTATTGTATATTTGTACATGTCTTTATATTTTACAATATTTACATTTACCATTATTATTGCACCTAATTTAAAATATATTAAAACTTGAAAATCAATCATAAACCTCAAAATATGTATTTACATGCATAATTTTTTTGTTAAAATATTTAAGCTACATTTATCAGCTATATATAAAACAATTAATACATATTTAATAAAATAAAATAAGAAACAACGAATAATTGTTATTTACTGGTATATATTTATCGACGAGTATTAACAATTTAATAATTTTTAATTTTAATTTTATTTTTGAATAATTGTTTTACATTATTTATTTGATAAATTATAAAAAAACATTAATTAAAATATAAAATAAAATATTTATTTAATATACCTTATATAATGTGTGAAAAGAGTTTACAATAATTTATTGCTCCATATTGTCAGGAGTGTAACTTGATCTGCTATCTGTTAAAATATTTCTGTATAAACTGAATGACCTGGTACATTTTACATATTAGCAACTAAGCTAGGATTTAAATATACCGAAAATTGTTCTTTACTGTCCCCTGACTGCATTATTCCATTTTTAATAACTATTATCACCCGCCAAAATATTTTTATTATCTATGGTATGATTACGATCCTAAATAACCTTGACCAAAATTACCTATTTGGTAATCGTAAATAGTAAATCAAAATGCAGTACAACTAAATTCAAGCCACTTATCGATTTTAGTTTGGAATTATTAAATATTTTGATATAATTGTTTCCCATTTTGAATTATCGTAGTATTTTTTTAAGTATACATTAATGGATAATAGCTAGGTAATACTCGTATGCACTGTAAAATTGAGTCTACATTGAATGAACCTTACTAGCTTTTTTTTCCACATTCAGATTTTGTAAGTAATACAATATCATAATATATCATGTGAATATATTGGTATTATAATACAAATTACATGATAAGGGTTAGAAAGGCTAATAATATAATCATCAGTAGTGTAAAAAAAAAAACGATTATTAATAATAAATTGAAGCGTCACGTCCCCGAAGTGCCAACAAATAACAACAAACCAGGGTAAATTAGTTGCAGAAAGCTACTTCAATATGTATGTATATGACGTATGTATACATATGCATACACGCTGCACTACGTAGTTCCGCGGTCACACGCGTGCTCCCTTGCAATGTTGAAAGTTTGCCGACGAGCATTATTGAGATGATTTTCAGCGTGTGGGCGTTTCTGGTGGAAACCGCGACAAACTAATTATGTTGACATTCGCAGCGAAGATTACATGAGTCGTTTATACATTTGCAGGCCGGGTATCATAAAAAACTTAGATCAATAGTGATTGAGAAAATATAAAACTTAACTTCGGAGTTTTTAAATTTCATAATGTATCGGTGCACACCGAGATTATTAATAGTTTACACCTTTAGGTACCGGTCAAAGCTACATTCTTACCGAAAATTATAATACTCATTAAAACTATAATTTATAATATTATAAATAAAATTACAAATTATAACTATGATTTTTTTTTTTTAAGTAGAATTTATCGTTATTGGAATGATCTGATTACCTATTTATTAAAGAATTGTAGAAGTGTTCCCCGTTTAGAACGTAATATAATAATCAAATGCAATTTTTTTTTTGAAATTATAGGTATTAAATATCTTGTATATAATTTATTTTTTAATTTTTAAAAATAAATTTCATGAATAGTTATTAATTCTTAGTTAATATTTAATGAAATTATAACTTATACAAAATGTAGAAAAACAAGATAATAGATTTTAAATGTAATTAAATGTATATATCGGTGTAATATTCGTTTGAATATTAATTTCGAATACCCTGAAAATTTGAAAATAGTATTTACAGCATTTTTCATTATGGATTTGTTGATATCAAAATAATATGAGTATAATATGATATGCGCTAGTGCTAACGCAACTTGTGGGATTTAAGTGGAACCATCACGAAAGAAGATTAAACAAGACGAACCCGCGGCGTGATGTCGTTGTGTTTAAAAGGATTTGTCTCTAAAATCATATTGTTATAAAACTTATAATACTGTACACACCAAGGATCTAAATCTTAGTAAATCGGAAATTCTTAAAGATTCGTAAGAAATAATTAATTCCTATTGAAATTAAAATATTCATTACAATTTATTTATTAATAACGAGCATATTTCTATATATATATATATATTTATAAACAATATTTTGTTACAATCTTCATATCTTAAGTTTTGATTAAGATACAAGTTAAATTATATAGATTTTGCGTGGTATTATACATATTAATGGTTTTATCATAATTTGTTCTTCGAAAGAATTTCGAGTTGATGTGCCTTTAATAAAAATATCAATTATAAGCAAACACATTATTATTATTAAAAGCATTTTTGTATATAAATCATTATGGTTAAAAAGGGATTTATTTAAAATAATTGATATATTTTTATCGATTGTAATTTGTCAACCTAGATTTTTTTTAAGAAAAAGGAATAATAATATTAAAATATATTTGAACAAAATTATTATTTAAGGTTATTTGGTGTAAAGTTATAGATAATAAATACATGTAACAATTTGGGATTTTTTTTTTTTTTAAATAAATTCCTTTACCTAAATAAAAAAAAATAAAAATAAAATAAATTCCTTTGTAATGTAATGTTAGTAGGTAAGCAATAAGTGGTACAAGGGGCCCTACAAAGTGCCACATTCGGGGCATAAGCCCATTCACCACTCTTTAAGGACGAGTCTGAACCTAATAAACTGTATTACAAATATTACATACTGAATTGTTTGTCTAAAATCCGTTCTTCCAAAGCAGTAATATATTTTCTTCTTTCTTCCTCGACGGTCCACTTTAGTTAACAATTATCTTCCTACCAAATATAAAAGTAAGAATGTTGTCAAAAATAATCTAATAATATAATTTTGTTGTACATAATAGGTATACAATATATATGTAGGTATATATTTGACTTGTATTCATATATTTTATTGATTATTCAAAATATTACAGATTGAGTTACTCGCTGTATGTACATATCAATTTGATCGGTACGCTCTTTTAAGTACTTACATGGGTTATATCGGTATTAAATCGTAATTCTATTTGTCCGAAAATAAAATTAATAAATTATCAAAAAATCATATTTTATAATAATTTTACTTGTTTTTTTAATGTTTTGTTTTACTTTTAAAATGTGTAACGGGCCACTTAGAATATCTTCGTGGGCTGCCGGTTGAGCATCACTATTTCAATGAATTGTAGGATTTGAAATACCATTCTTTTATCAGGTAATATTTTCATTATTTAAGTAAACATTTACTATCATCCATTAAAAGAATTTGAACAAATAAGGTGATAATATTTGAACTAACATTTTTAAATATATTACCTTGAAATACCTACCTATTTAAATTAGATATCTATATTTTATATTGTAATTGTTTAATGTATATTGAATATACCTTGTCAGAATTAACAAATAGTTTATATTTTGATATCACACTATTATAGTATATTACATGTTACATCGTAAATTAATGTTTGACATGTTCATAATTTATATCCATATATTTCTTTTTGATCTATTCTGTGACACCTTGGTGAATTCACTTTATTTTGATTTGATGATATTTTTGACATTTACGATGGATTGAAATTCGAATATTATTTGTAAAATATTAAGTGACGTAACAATGTGAGAGTCAAATGGAATTAACTGTGTATCAATAAATATCCTAATTGACAGTTTAATGTTTCTTGTCACCTTCATTTTCCCATTTCATTTCTTAATCAAAATATTATTTGATACATGCAAATGTAGAAATTTAAATAAGATTTGGACTAAGAAAATGGGTATTTTTTAACGATTTCATGACAAAAACCATGAATGTTACATGCGTTTTTCTTATAAAAATAAATGTTTAAAAATCAAAAAACCTATGATGCCCAATACGTCTTGAGCACACACCTAGTTAATCAAATAATACTATTAGTGTTGGAGACGGAGAAATAAAAATTGTTGGTCATTGTACGGTGTGCGTTTATGAAACAACTAGAATAAGGATATGGGTACGTTTCTCTAAGAGTGATATGAAAAAAAAATCTTTAAGGAGCATAATTGGATTACCTAAGTATATTATATACATATATTATATCTGTGTGTGTATGTGTGTGAGTGTGATACACCGTATTCTCTCTAAACGTGTAAATATTAATATACTCTTCAGGTAACGCAGTCACAACGAACATACGCGTGTTAAATTGCGGTCAAAAAGTGATGACCTCGTTATGGACGAGAAAAAAAAAGTATTCCTACTAAATTATAAATAAATCGAGTTTTCGTATGCTGGTCGCGGGTCGTTCTAGACGCGCTCTCAGCCCCCATAAGACGACGACCCGTGGATGAGCGGATAGTCATGCAAAATTCATCGGAGCTTTTTGTGGTAATCCGAGAGAGAACATATATGTACGGTGCACGTGTATTTCTTCTGTATGCTCGCGTACGTATGTACACCGCACGCCAGACTAACGGAAGAAATACGAGTATGATGGGAATTTTTTAGCGAGCTTTCTTAGGTGGTAGTGAGTCGGTTTTTTTTTGTTTTTTTTTTTTAGAAATTGAACAAGACACGTTCCCCATAGTATGTAAAAGATATATACGCGTTGCGTACGTTTTGTTAATCCAAAGACTTGTGCATTTGTGTATATTTGTGTGAAATCCGTGTGTTTTGCGACGGCACGTGTTTCGTTGTACGAGAAATAATAATAATAATAATAATAATAATAATAATAATAATAATAATAATAATAATAATAATAATAATAATAATAACAATAATAAAAAATAAACACTTAAACCGTACGTAGAGTATATATGCATATAAATGTATGTATTTTTATGCGCACGGCAACGGTGGTTTACTTGTATTGTTTGTATTCCAAGAACCCGGTGAAATTATTTTAGAAAATTATTAAACGATATCTATATACGAAAACTGTTGTTGATTTTATATAGTGTTTAATGGATGGATTGCACTTTCTCAAGAGTGTGTTTGGGCGAGTATAGTAATAAATTATCAAATATCTAACAATAATTATAGTAGTTACGTTGGAAGGACGCAAGACAAATTGAAATTCATAATTTATATGACATAAACAATTTAAAATTGTACACAACGAGTGAAAGTAGATAACTTTCTTGTTAATTTAATTTGTGATCATAATTTGTAGTATACAGTCTTATACATCTTAAAATACTGTAATGATTTTACAATACCCATATATTCTATAAATTCAACACTTGGAATCCAAATGAGAAACAAAAAATTGTAATGCTTAGAGTCTTCAGGAAGTAGTATGATTTACAATATTGTTATCAACCTTACGATTATCTATAAGAGAATATATAACTATGTGACAACACGTGACTTATTTATTTAAATAAAATATTAACTCGTATTCCAATAGTTAAGTAAAATCTGAATTTACTAAAAAAAATATATTTTATAATGATTGTTTTAATAAAAAGATGTAATAAATGCAATGCATAAAATTATTTTTTTAGCAATTAATTCTTAACAGTCTAAAATACATCAAGTATTATATTTCTTATATTTATAATAATTTAATATTCACTCATATTATAAAAATAAAAAGTTAAAAACATTGTGTAAGTAATTGTAAGTAAAATTATTTTCAATCATCATGATAAAAATAATAATGGTAAAAAATATACGCGTTCAGTGGAGTAGCCAAAGGGGGCGGCTAAGGGGCTATAGCCTATTTCCCTTGTGAGTCGTGTTTATCTATACGTACTAAATAATTTTTTTTTATATTACGCTAAAATTTAGTATTTAAATATTTTAAAACTTTGATAATTAACTAAATGTTGACGAATAATGAGAGTTTGTCATTGGTAAATTAGTATATTATACAACTAACTATACAACAAAATTATATCTACCGTGATTACTATTATTATTTTGGTGGTTTTTGTGAACATTGTGGCGAATCTCGAGTTCCACTTGCAATTTATAATCACTTTAGTTTTTATACCATGTTATGCAGGAGTGTTATAATAAGGTATACTATGTATACGCCTTATTATACTCTCTAGATATTTCTATAAAATAATGGGTACACTGCGTATATTCTCAAACCATAGCAAAAGAAAAAACTTTAGTTACTCTGATAATGCCTCGAAAGTAAATTTAGTTTACTTTTAAATTACATTTTTTCATGATTAAAGGTATATAACCTTACTTTTATAGATCATAAGAAAAATATTTGTATTTCATTAAATGTTAATTTTTTGGTGCTTGATACCAAACGTATACTCTCAAAAAATGTATGTGAACACCCCTGTTGTTATGTTGTGGTAATGCTATCGCAGCTGATATCGTTAATTTATTATTATTATTATTATTAATTATATTTTAATAAATATTATTAAAATTATTTTTAAATACTGGAAATACATTTTTAAATTTAGTGGTGATGGTGATGGTAGGAGTAATGGGTGAACTCTCATAGAATTTATTACCTAACCTGCCCAATAAAATTATTTAGCTCCTCCCCTCTAAAAATGATGGGCACCTCACTGTACCCGTTAATCTATAAATATCAAGATAAACAGCAAGAATATGTAAAATAAATTAATATATTATTCAAAATTGTATTTATAACAAGTACCGTTCTGAATTAATCGAAAATAGTATTTTATAAACGAAAAAAGTTTGAAAATAAAAGAACAAATTTAAGCTTATATTTTTTTTAGTTCGTGTAATACGTGAAGTACTGCATAATGACTATAAAAAAAAAATGATGTTTTTTAGGACTCTATATTTAATAACAAATATTAAAATTTTGTTTTGATAATGAAAAAATTGCAAATATTATAACATGCATAACTTAGATAATAGAGATACATTAATTCACGTGTAAAAATAAAGTATAAATTATTGACCAACTATGAATTAATTTACAATTGAATACATAATAAGAACTATTATTTGTTTATTTTTTATTTTTATCGTTGTACAGGCATAGATTAAATATACTAGTTTATTTAATCTATGGTACAGGTTAGTATAGTCATATGTTTTTGGTTCGTTGCATGTTTCACTTTTATGACGATATTATACAGAAAATAATAGAAGAAAGTGCATTAAAATACAAAAAGTAAAATGCACAAAACACAAAAATAATGATTTGACTATGAGTGCTATATTTTTCTGGGATTACGAGACGTACGATCAGAGAATATCATACATTATTTATTAAAATATTCTGTATGCATTATAAACCTATGATAAAATCTAGTGCTTGGATATTATTATTTTTTGAAAAAATACATTCTCATTCACCATTTATTTTTTTTTAAAACCACTGTAATCACTTGTATTTTACATTAAAATGAATATAAAATAATATAACATAATATAATGATATATAATAATATTATAATATAATATTAAAATATAATCACGAAAAAAATCGGCTTCATAAAATATATTGATTATTGATTTTGTTGACTATATGTGACAAAAGTGATTAACTTGTTTATGAAATAAATTTAATTTTTTTAATTATAATCCACATAATCTAACAAATTGTAATTTATAAAAATTATTCTCTTACAATATTATTATTGAATATTATTAATTTATTGTTTAAAAATAACACAAACACGAATCATTATTTTTTTTTATTTTCAATAATAAGTATAAATACAATTTATACTGTGTTCACATCACATAAATAAGTATATTTAATTAAAGGCTACTTATTGCTTTACCTATTATATTAAAAAGAACATCCAATTTGATGTTTGATATTTTTAATTTTGATTTTACTTATAAAAATTATTTTAATAAATGCCGTTTAAAATTACATCTTATTCTTCGGATGGCTAGTCTGTCAAACAACCAACTTTCCAATCATTTATATTGGTTGCTCTCGCAGTTAACGAGTTGTATCCCAACAAAAATGTATAATTAATATATGTATATATGACTAACAGCCGTAAAGCATTTCATTCCATATTTAATTCAATGTTTTATTCAAGCCATCTCAATATTTTTCAATTTATTGAAGTCCTACGGAATTCTTATTAAGATATTTAAATTCAAATTGGAAGTACTGGAATATTATCAAAAATGACGCTTGAAAAATATTATTTATAAGTCAAAAATTAAATGCATATAAAAATAAATAAATTTCTAGATTTATTATTATAAAAACAGTATAACAAGAATGAAATATCCTACCCTACATTTTTTTTTTAATAATTAGCATATAATTATACTTGTTGAATTTTTAACATATTATCAGTAACAAAGTAATAAATATCAAATTAAAAGTCAGCATTAGATTATATAGTACAAAGATTACATTCTAAAGTTTTACACCCGGGGATGAATCCTTGTTGTCTTTCTTTTAGTTACACCACTGCATGCCCAGCCATTGTAGCCTTTTTTTTTTTAATTGTATCCAAAATTTATTTGGTTACAATTTAAAAACAATTAAAAAAAGGTTTGGTTTATGAAGTATTAAGTTCATTTTTTGATTTAATATTTCTCTCATAGATATTGTTATCCTTTACTGGTCCATAAATCTTCCTTAGAATTACAATTATTACAATATTACCTTATAATTAGATTTTAGTGTAAGTAAAAAGGATGACGCATGATATTTTAATAATATTCATAAAAATATAAATGTTTGTCGGTAAATAGTATTCAAATTGCATTATTTTATTGTATTAAATGTGATTTCAATATGTTGTGGGTACAAACGAAAATATTTAAGAGTTATAAATAAAAACAATTTTCATGATATTGATGTTTTTATCCAATTCACCAACCTTTTCAAGTATTTACACCAATTGTAATGTCTCTGTAATTAAATTTAATAAAACAAAATAAATATCTATTGTCAATATGAACTAACAGGGTAAATCGACAGTTTCGACAATTTAAGCTTTTGCAGAGAACCTATCAAATTATATTATTTTCAATTCACTTGTTTAAAGTAACTGCGTATATGAAAGTACTAAAATAAAAATTATTATAAACTATAAATTATTAAATACAATAGGTTAGGTATATTGAAGAATAAAGTATTTTGAATATTTTCTGGATTTTTCTCTTTTTATTTTATTACCAATAGCAATTTACAACATTCCTTTACGATTTAAATTTAGTTGGCTATCATTTAATGACTTATGTAGTATTTAGAAATAAAATTGTATTTATAAATGTACATTACATCATATACAAGACTTTACTATTCATATTTACTAACGTTGGGTGGATACAAATATTAGTTTAAAAAAACAACATAAAACATTTATTTTATATTTTTACTTTGAATAAATAATTAATCCAGGCGAATTTAAGATTCCAATAGTCCTAAAAATATTCAAGTGTTATAGTGTAAGAGGGATATTTTGCTTATTATCTCCCGCACTAAAGACATTTTAGAAATTAGTAAATAAAAAAAAAATAATTCTTCACATTCAATTTATGTTCAAACATTTTTTTTTAAATAATATATATATATATATATATATATATATATATATATATATATATATATATTCTTCAGCGGATAATTTACAAGTAAAATAACTTTACAGATTAATTTCAATAAAAAATTTTAAAAAATAATAATAAAACAATAATTTCAAGTGTGGTTATTTTTTCTTAAATCACTCCCAATAAAAATTTGAACTAGATCATTACAGCTTCCATAGCTACAGCTCCCTACAAGGTCCATAAGAAAAGAATTCGGTTTAATTTCCGTTGTACCTATAAAACTACCATATGAGAACATCGTTTACACATAAGTATTATTCCGAAAATATCATGTTAATTTTAACTTGCAAAATATTGTAATGGCAGGTTCATATATGCCTAAAAAATTTTTAAATTATTTTTTCCAAAGATAAAAAGTGTGGTTACATTGTTCCCTTGATATTGTGAACAGTGACTATCATTTTTTTTTATGAGTTACATTAAAATGTATTACAAATTTACAAGAATTGAATGCCATTAAGGTTTAATGCTTCAACCAAAAGTTCTTTATTTTATTTCCGTTTTATTACTTTTTTTGGTGTTCATTTTTAAAAGTAACAAAACACCTATACATGCATAATGTAGTGATAAAAATATATATATATATATATTTTTTAACTCTTTGTTTGTTTCAATTGTTTTTTTTCGTTGAATAAGCAACATTTAAAATGTTTGAATTATTTAAAAAGAACATCATTGCAAAATAATAATAATTGAAGCTCTGAACATTTAATAGCAGTAAAAAATTATACATCGTATATTGTTAAAAATGATGTAAACTTCGTATACTATGCCCTTTATACATGAAAAATAACATTATATAACTAAAATTGATTGGTATAGATTAACGTTACCTCGTTACATTGAGTTTAACACCGTAAAAATAATTTATAATGACGGAAGATGTATTTTAAAATAATAAATCCACTACTAAAATAAAGTTTTCATAAACTTATTATAAATGCAATGGATTAATAATAAATATAATGGATATTTCATTAACCAAACTATACAAAATTACCTAAAGTAAAAACAAGGGTTTATCTATTATCAATAATAAAATTTTTTTTTTCAGTTGAAAACATAGATGTTTGTCAGTTAACATTTAATTTGTAATTTATTAATGAATGGTATCGATTAGTCTTACAAAAAAAAAATAATAAAACATATCGTCACTATCTGTCTGTGTTGGCTATGAATTGGTATACAGTAGCAAGGAGGAAATGATCAATGAATTGTCATCCCTCTTGAGAATATAAACTCTAGGGGTCATTCAAAGACAAATGATAAAATTAAAAAAAATATACCCTTCACTATTAGTTTTGTAATTGTTTCATTTTGTCTTGATTATTAAAATAAAATTAATTATTGAAGGTAGACTTTTCTGAGTGAATAATTTTGAATGTATATTTAAATAATGTAAATTTCCAAATTAATAAAGAAAATATACTATAAAATATATATAATGTCAACTGCCAAATTGTATTGAAAACTATTTTGAATATACCAATTGTATAATATATATAATTAATATTTATATTTTTTATATATATATATATATATATATATATATATATATATATATATATATATATATATTAAATATTTTATTTTAATATATTATTTTAAATATATTTTATATATATTTTAATATATATAATTAATACTGTAACATTTACTTAATATTAGGTTAAGAACTTTAGAAATAATTTTGAAATATTCTATTTCTGTTGAACATATTCTATGAATTATATTAAGTTTAAAATCTGAATGTATTAAGTATTAAGGTTAATAATTGTTTGGGCTGTTTATTACATAAAACTAATCAAAATACTTACTTATCATTAAGCTTTAAATAAATTTAAATTTCACATTTTATCAGATAAAATAAACTAATTTTTTTTATAAATATACATTTAAATTCAATAAACATAAATCATAATAATTTACTATAAATTGATATAAATTATATGTAATTATAGAATGTATTTCGGTTAGTAAATTTAAATACATTATTTGTGAAAATATAACAAATCCACTATTAATGACATAATTAATTTAGTATTTCTTTTAAAAAACCCATTTAATTCGAAAATATGGTAGGTATAAATAATTTAAAATATAAAAAAAAGATATAGTTCAAAGAAGGTGATTTTTTTTTATACTAAAACATTTAACATAGAAATATAAACATTGTTTCTAAGTAAATCTTATACAATGTTTATTTTACAGTATGCACCCCAAAATGTATTGTATTGATTTGTCAACAAACCATCAAGCTTAAATAAATACTGAAAGTTGTAAATAAGACACAAATCGACTGAAACTACCATTTTCGATAAAATAACTTATATCAATAAAGATTATTGTTTATACAAAAAACTCGTTTTAATTGATGAGCAAGATCAATATAGGTACAACATGGTACTTTGTCATCAATTACTTACTTTGCAAATAACTTACTCATATAGAATTTAAATCTATTACATCTTTTTAATGATGATAACTAAATTTAATTCAGATATTACACAACAGTTCTTGCTTAGGAATATAAAGGTTGGTATTTCATATTTATTCGATAACTATCTCATAAAGTATAATTATTATGATATATACACTAAAGCTTTAATCTCGAAAAACTGATATAGCAAGTTCTACTCAAATACTCTAGAATTATAGTACTTAACTATGAATTTTTAATAAATAAAAATATAAAAATACAAATATTATTGGTATTTCATAGATTAAATGTCAATACAAATAGTATTGTATAGAAATGAAAATATAATATAATATAATATACAACACTAATAATTTGCAAATAAAAAATAATAAATTAAGGAAATTAACTACATGTAAAAATTTATTTTTAAATTCTACTATAATGATATAAATAAAAACAATTTAAAATTATGGGTCAGCATGTTATGTTTTATCAATACAACATAAAAATTAAGTTACAATTAAAATTATAAAATATATTAAACTGATTGACTCATCGACATTTTAATATAAACTAGAAATAATATATTTTTATTATATTATAACTATTCAGTTGTCTTGAATATTTTTTAATTAAAAATGAACGAACAAATTATCTGAAAAAATATTAAAACATTAAATTATTATTATCATGTGTCAATAAAATTTGATATTTTACCATAACCGTAGATCAACATTTAGAATCTCTTCTTCTTCTTCTACTTCGCCTTCCTCCCAACTATTTGGGGTCGGCCACCCTTGTCCTACACCTCCACTTTTCTCGGTCAATCACATCTCCTCTGCACACACCGACATCAACATTTAGAATCTAAGATGATAATTTAAATAATTAAACACAGTTTTACGATCTTATTGACATTTTTGTAAATTTAATTTAATAAATTCATAACATTTTTACTCTTAATTTTTTTTTTATAATATTATTTACTGAAGTAGATAATTTTCACATAAAAATACTTGTAATATTACTTTAATTACCTATAGCATTGATTATAGAATCTATTCGATAATCAATGCCTATAGAAACTGTTATAGTTTACTCATTTGTTCATGTATATGTTTATCCCATTTAACTCCAAATCCAGGTCCGCGATAGCCGTCATAGCGAACACAAGTACGGTGCTCGCGTATCTGCGTTATCGCGATTTTTCGTCCTCGCGTTTAATACGGATGATACAATCAAAGTTATGACGTAAATTACAATCCAATTATGTCTCATAACGTCATACCTAAACGACATTTATCATCTGCTTCGTTGTCCACTAAGTTGGATCAAACGAAAGGAAAAGTATTTATTACGCCAAATAGATATACTTCCCTCTTCAGGGATGAACCTCCAGAAGTATTCAGTCCTCCTCCCGTCGCAAAAACGTCATCATTTCATGTTTTGGATACGGATACGGATACTCCAGCAACTGCCTACACAAAATCAAACAGGTCTCCACCAATTTTTGTAAAAATATCATCTATTAATTTCCCCAAGCTAAGGAATGCTCTTACACCCATATTGGGCTCAAGAAGGTTTTAGTCTCAAATCTACAAAATACTTTTTAATAATCAAAACAGTCGACTGTATTAAGTATTACGAGGCAATAAAATACCTCGCGGCTACCAATCTAGATTTTCATTATTTCCATCTAGTGACACCCCAACCCAAGCGGTTATTCGGCATTTGCAATATTCGATCGCAGTTACAGATATAGAGACAGCTCTAACTGAACTGGACTTATCTGTCATAAGTGTTGACACAATACAAAATCGTTTAACAAAAAGGCCCCTATCACTGTTCTCAGTAAATCTCAAGCCAATTTAATTCAGTCAAAACATCTTTAATTTAATCAAACTATTAAACTTTATAATTACAGTAGAAAAACCCAGAAAATCCCGCTCTCCTCCCCAATGCATGAAATGCCAGCAGTACGGTCATACTAGGCACTATTGCAGACACACTCCTCGCTGCGTCAAATGCAGTGAAACTCATCTCACCGCAAATTGCACCAAGTCCCAAGAATTATCCGCAAAATGTGCCTTATGCTCTGGTGCCCATACGGCAAATTATAAGGGCTGCCCTGCTTACAAAGAACTTAATAATATCCAAATTAAGAAACGCTCCTCTTCAAAAACAACCAACAATGTCGTCTCAAAATATGTGCTCTTAGATGTTCCAACTGTCAAGATGCCGGTCGCTCATCCCCCACTCAAAAACAAATCATATGCCAAAGTAACAAAAAACGAAGACAATTCTTCACTCATTCATATTTCCAATATTTTATCTAACTTAATTTCTAATCTTAATTCCATTATTAGTCCTCTAATCTCCCTTCTCACTACAACTCTTAATTCGTTCCTTCCTAAAACAATGTAACATCCAACACAATCAATAATACACTTTACTCATGTTCATTCTGAACGCAGTTTTGATATTCCCATTATATAAACACTTCACTTACTATTATCTATATTTCACTGTGTAATATTATCCTTATATATCTATTCTATTACGTAATGTACTATCACTTAATTTATTTTAATCGCATAATGTTTTGTACCGCACATCGGGTCTAAATTGTATCTTATCTTATAAACTCTGTTTCCTTAAATAATTGCCGAGCTGAATAGTGTTTACTGCAGTTCTAAATAAAAAAAAAAAACTAAATCCGGTATTATATTATCGGTAGCTATTATATTATATTATAATATTATGTTTAATCTACATCCACACTGTATGTACGTATCAATAGTAATATAGTTTGCATTATGACATGGGAGCCGAAATCTAAAAAGTTAATTAGAAGTAAAAAAAAAAAAAAATTCATTTTCGTGTGTAAAGAATTGTCACTTCAGTGCTGAGCACAGTTTTCTAATTTTAATTTTAAACTTTATTAAAACATGCTAACTATTCAAATTTGATTTAATATAACTTTGAATTATAATAACATTCAAAACTCCTGTTATTATAGAAAATAAATTGATCGTCAGTTAATGTCATCTGTTTTATAAAAAATATCTTTGAATACGTATGTAAGTGTTTACCATTACATCTACAAAATGATATACGTCTTAGGATCTAATAACGATAAGAATTTAATATTTTTTCTTATACGATTGGTTTCCAAGCCATAAATGAAATATATTATATCTTAAAATTGTGGTCCTTCTATTTCTTTTATAAAAACTTTTCTGATAGTAAAAAAATGTAATAATTATACTCTAGTAATTATTTATCTTAAATGTTATACTTATTATTTCATTAGAACTGACATTGAATTCAACAATTATTTTCCTAGTAAAATAATATGAATTAATATTTTTTATCATTTGTAATATAAAATGTAGTTCTACTTCCTCAACTTAATCTTACTTTGTTAAACTTATATTAAAGAAAACATTTAAATCATTTATAAATAATATTAAATTAAATTTAGAATGAAAGCAATACTTTGTACTTATTTTACAACATAAGTAATTT